>CAKNXH010063095.1:14266-42361 GCA_932178445.1 Andricus quercusramuli
ACGAAATTGAAGCATAAAGGTTCACGGTATTTAAATAACAATTTATATTGTTATATTTTATCACATATGAAAAGTACTTTATTAAGAAAACCCTGTTATTAATTGTTTCATCATATATAATTCTTTACGGAATTGAAGCATAAAGGTTCACAGTATTCAAATAACGATTTATATTGTAATATTTCAGAACAGATGACAAGTACTCAAATGAACGAACCCTGTAAATTTGTATTCTGAAAAAGATGAAAGAGATGAACAATTTTTATCAGTCATTAATTGTTTCAGCATATTTAATTCTTCGAGAAATTGGAACACAAAGGTTCAAGGTATTTAAATAGACATTTATATTGTAATATTTCATAACAGAAGACAAGTACTTTATTAAGAAAACCATGTCAATTTGTACACTGAAAAAGATGAAAGAAATGAGAAATTTTTTATCTGTTATTAATTGTTTCACCATATATAAATCTTCACGAAATTGAAACACAAAGGTTCACAATATCCAAATAACAATTAATATTTTAATATTTCCTAGCAGATGGCGAGTACATGAATGAAAAATCCCTGTCCATTCATATTCTAAAAAATATAAAAGAGATGAAAAACTTTTTATGTGTTATTATTGTTCCACCATATTAAATTCTTTACGAAATTGAAACACAAAGATTCACGGTGTTCAAATACAAATTTATATTGTAATATTTTATAACAGGTGGCTTTCCCTGTCAATTTGTATCCTGAAGAAGATGAAAGAGATGACAAATTTTCTATCTGTTATTAATTGTTTCATCACATTAAATTCTTTACAAAAATGAAACACAAAGGTTCACGGTATTCAGATAATCATTTGTATTATAATATTTCATAACAGGTTGCGAGTATTTCAATGGAAAAACCCTGTCAATTTGTATTCTAAAAAAGATGAAAGAGATGACAAATTTGTTATCTGTTCATAATTGTTCCACTATATTTAATTATTTGCGAAATTGAAACACAAAGATTCACGGTATTCAAATAACAATTAATATTGTAATATTTCCTAACAGATGGCGACTACATGAAGGAAAAAACCCTGTCCATTCATATTCTGAAAAATATAAAAGAGATGAAAAACTTTTTATCTGTTATTATTGTTCCACCATATTTAATTCTTTACGAAATTGAAACACAAAGGTTCACGATATTTGAATAACAATTTATATGTTAATATTTCATAACAGATGACGAGTACTTTAAAGAAAAAAACCCTGTCCATTAGTATTCTGAAAAAGATGAAAGAGATGACAAATGTTAGACAGTCAACTTATTCATTAAATTAAAAACTTTAAATAGCGTTGCTGATGAAACACCATTTGTCTTCATTAACCCATTTTTATCAGCTTATTTCTATGTCTGCAATAACTAATATAATTTCTTGACTGTTCCTTGTGGAAGGGAACCCGAGGTCATGCAGGACGTCCGCAGAACGAAGTGAAGTCCCTTGCATGTTAGAGAATTACACATTGCGTGTTATAAATTGACAGGATATTTATAATCAGCTGCACAAAGCCATTTTACATACAGGAAGATTTGCTTTTGCAGTCTTGTGAATAAATGTTGCTAATGGAAAGGTGCAGAGGTGAGGACGAAGAGGGGAATTTCACAATACTCTATCAGCCTTGGCCTCCTGGCCCGATTCGTGCATGCCTGGCCATATTACAAGCTTCAACCACGTCTGGAAGGAAACTACAAGGGTTCTTCATTCAGGACGATTAAACCAGGATGGAACCTCTATTACCTTGCTTCTTCTCCTGCATGTCGCGCAGATATTCATTCGATAGCGAATCACTTTTACTTGTCCCTTTTCAATTCTCGATGTTTACCAAGTCAAGATAATCCGATAGAGGAACAGAGAGAAAAAAAACACAGAAAAAACTAAGAGGAAAATTTGTTGCAGGAAATTTTTTAGAGCGATAAAGTTATGTTCAGCCAACTTGGCGTCTTTTAAAATTCATGTGTTTTTCATGCAATAAAAAAGAAAGCTTAACCGATATTTGTGGAAATTTTATCCTGTGAAGTTAATTTTTGTTGCAAAGAATCTTTCGTCGGAAATCAATGTAAAGTTTATTTTCTGTTTTTTCTGTGAAAGGTTAGACATATATGTATGAGTTTTTCCCATATTGCGTCTTATTGTCGAATAAATAAGGTGAAAGGTATAGCATTATTATTCATTTGTAAAAGCAATCAATTTTTGACAGATTGGATAAGCACCCTAGTTTTAATAATAATATACTGTAGATTTTCTCTCAATTATTGCATGAAAGGTCATAAAAGTACCCGTTTTATGGGCATAAATAAAAGCCAGTATGTGTCAATTTTATTAGAGGTTGTTTGAAAAAACGTCAAATGTTAATGTTCCCGGAAAATATCAATAAATTCGGAGATAACCAATTTTTTTCATTGTTTTTGGGCTAATTTTGAAGATAATTTCCTGCAAGTCTGTTAAAATACTGTTCAATCAATTTGTTCTAATTCAGTTATGAAAACCTGACTTTATATCAATATTGATAAGTTCCTTAAATTAAGCTTAGGTTTTGATTGCATAGAAGGAAAAATTCTAGAAATATCTGATGAAGTCACTAGAATAATTAAGAAAATTATCTTTAAAACTAGTGTAAAAAGGTTGAAAAATATTAATTGCTTTTTGATTTATTAGCATTTTTCAGAAACATTAAAATTTGTATTTTTTTAATAACTTCTAATAAAATTAATGTATTGGTTTCAATTTAAGACCATTAAGCGTATAATTTCATCAGGTTTCGTTTAGTAATTGGAAGTAAATTTAGAGTGTAATATTTTCAAAACTAGTGTGCTTTTATAAAGTATTTGAAAAGATTGTTTTTTATTGTTCAATAAATTAAATCAAAAGCGTATCACTATTCTTTATTTGCAAAAATAATTGAAAGATTTAAAAACAAAGTCAAAATAGTCCGATATAGATAGAACATAGAGAATAAAGAAAGATCAAACATGCGTGTATATTGAAGAGCTGTTTCCACTTTCCTTCCAGTTGTAAAAACAATAGTTGTTTGACAGATTGAAAAAAGTCAGGATAATCCGATAAGAGGAGAATAGTGAGAAAAAGAAAGGTAAAAAAAACATCAATCTCAAAGAGATATTTTAACATTGTGACTCACTGTCACAATAGAATAGAAAGAGAGAGAAGAATATTGTTCTTTGATATTAGATAAATCGAACAAAAATTATATCACTATTCTTCATTTGTAAAAACAATTGATTTTCAAAAGATTAGAAAAAGGCAAGATAATAAAAAATAATAAGAAAACAATCCATTTTTGTTCCACTCTTGTTCGTTTGTAAAAACAATCGATAAAGTAACAACAGAAAGAAAAATAAATTGTATTTTATTGTTGAATAAATTGAATAAAAAGTGTATTAATATTCTTTATTCATAAGAATAATTGATTTTTCAATGTTTGAAAAGACTTATGATAAGCCCAAAACATAAGAACATAGAGAAAAAGAAAGGTCAAGCATATATGTATCTTAAGAAGTTATTTCCACTTCCCTGTAATTTGCAGAAGCAGTCAATTCTTGACTGATTTTTTAAAAAGTCGAGGTAATGTAGTAAAGAAAGAACAGATAGAAAAAGAAAAGATGGACAAATATTTATCTTGAAGAGGTGTTTCAACAATGTGCCTTATTGTTAAATAAATTAATGTCATTAGTTTTTGGAAAATAAAATCTGTTAGTAATAATGAGTATCTAGTTGTAGAAACCGAAAAATTCTTAATGTCTTCAGAGTGCAAAATGCTGGGTATTCCAACAAATTTTGTGCAGTCAAAATTTGAAAGTGTGTAGTCAGAAATCAGAAGGATTTTAATGGAAAATTATATTCATTTTATAAGCAAAATTTTCTTTTCCTAACCTAATACTTTTAAAGTATAACTGCAATGTTCATTTGAACTATTCTTCTATAGTCTATATATGATCAAAATTCCTATTTATTTATCTGAGGTTTGATAGTCTTCCCCTTTCTTCTCGTTCTTCTTCTTAAATGCTTTTTGGTTCAAAAGTCTACTATTAAATTCCTGGTTAGGAATTCATATTTTTTGTGGAAACGGTTATTATTTGGTTGAAAATTTGTTATTCTTTAGTTTTGAATATGATCTCTTTTTGTAGACATTTCATCTTCCTTGGTCAAAAATGCAACTGTCTGATTAAAAATTAAGCCGTTTGAAACGAAAATTAAATCTGTTCTGAAAATTCACATTTTCGCGTCAAAAATTAAAAAATTGTGTAGGACAATCATATTTTCGTTTCGAAATTTTAACCATTTGGTAGAAAATTTCATTTGGTCGAAATTATTACTACTTTTTAAAAGAAGTTAATTCTTTTTTTGTTGAAGATTCATCATTTTAATTTAAGATTCATTTCTTTGGTCGAAAATATAACTATCTTATCACAAATTCTTTTTTATTTATAATGGAAACAGTCATTTTTGTCATATCAATATTTAAAATTCTATTTCTGGATGAGAATTTTTCTTTTCCAGCTGAAAATTCATGTATTTTGTGGAAAATTGAGCTTTTTTGGAAGAAAATCAACTTACAATTTTCAACCAGTTGTTGAAGTTTCAAACCGAAAAGGTGAGTTTTCTACAAAAAAGTTTCAATTTTCAACCAAATATTCAAATTCTTAACCGAAAAAGATCAATTCTCAACAAAAAATATCAAATGAAATGATAAAGCTTTAACCGAAATAGAGGAATTTTGTCTTTAAAAAATTAACATTGAACAAAAAAAAAACGAATATTCAACTCTGGAAATGATTTCGTTACCTTCAAAAAAGGTTTCTTTAGATTTGGAATAACAATTAAAACTCGACAGTTGTGACTCATGAAAATTGATGACAGGCAATTGATCTTGAGAATCTGTATAAAAGCGTTGCATATAATTTTGATCCGATTTCGGGATCAAATTGATCAACTGGCATTTACTGTGTTTTAAAAGAAGAGAAAGCTTCATTTCATAAATTATTTACGGGATCTAAGGATAAATCGTTTTAAACAAATTCTGTTGCCTTTTCACTATTTGCTCTGACATTACTCGTACTGTAATCAGATTATTTGAATTCCCTTTTCTTTGTGTCACGTGTCCGCCTAGATTCCCTTTTTTCATCGAGAAAGAGATTACTGGCTTTACGCGCGTTTGCTTTCATAATTGGATGATGGTGGAAAGCTGCTCGAAACTTGAGCAATCGATCTTGAAACTTTAGTCCCAAGCGGAAAATAAATTGAGTATCATATTGCTCGCGATTAGCAAGCCATTATAATATAGTGCAAAGTTCATTATCAATCCATCTTGTGATTTAGAAAGTTTTTATCTTTCGATAAGTTACACAATCCTTTCAATAAGGTGAAACATACAGTCATCACCAAGACCCCAGCCATCATCAAATGGTAGATTCATGTAGGAAAGAGTAGACATCACTGGGTGGCTGTAGACAATGGCTATTTTGAATGATTTGAAAAACCTGTGAAGCAATTTGTCTTAAACTTAAGGAAAGTAAGGAAAATGAGAACAATGGAAAAAACTGTTTTGAGATTATGTTGAAAAATATACACTAAGTTTGCTAAGTATTTGCACAAAAACAGCTAGGTTTAAAAATATGTATGCTTATCATTAACATTGTTAAGGGTCTGAACTGGAACATCTGATGACATGGAATGTTTAAAATTGCATAAATGAATGAATATTAGCTGATTTTTATTCATGTTGGCCAGTTGAGAATTGAATGAGAAGATCTTGGATTTTGTTTGTATACTGGTCCAAGACTGTTGACAATTTCCCTATTTCCAATTCTTTGAAAGAACCCATCTGTTTGGTTGGTTTGTTTCATTGTTGCATGATCTTCCAATTGTGGTGTATGATTAGTTGATGTTAATTGATGTTGACCTAGCTGATGTCGATTGCTGTCGATCAGTTGACAAATCGAATAGAAAATGTTGAATTTTATTAGTATTATAGTCCAGAACTATTGACAACTTTTCTATTTCCAATCCTCTGAAGGAAACCATCTGAATATTTGGTTTGTTCCATTGTTGTATCTTCTTTTACCCGTGCTGTACAATAAGCTGAAGTTGATCTATGTTGACCAGGTAAGATATTATTCAGAAGGTGTTGGATTTTGTTTATAAACTGGTCCAAGACTGTTAACAATTTCCCTATTTCCAATTCTTTGGAAGAACCCATCTGTATGGTTGGTTTGTTTCATTGTTGCATGATCTTCCAATTGTGGTGTATGATCAGCTGATGTTAATTAACGTTGACCAGATTAAAATTTGATTAGATGATGCTGGATTTTGTTGGTATAGTAGTCCACGATTGTTTACAATTCATCTTTTTCCAGTTCTTTGAAAGAAACCATCTGGATAGTTGGTTTGTTCCATTGTTGTATCTTCTTTCAACCGTGATGTATCACTAGCTCATGTCGATTGATGTTGATCATTAAAAAAATTATTCAGGAAATGTTGAATTTTGTTAGTACACTAGCCCAGTACTGTTGACAACTTTTCTATTTCCAATCCTCTGCAAGAAACCATTTGAATAGATGGTTTGTTCCATTATTGTATCTTCTTTTACCCGTGCTACACGATTAGCTGAAGTTGATTCATGTTGACCAGGTAAGATATTATTCAGAAGATTTTGGATTTTGTTGGTATACTGGTCCAAGGCTCTTGACAGTATGTCTATTTCCAATCCTTTGAAAGAACCCATCTGTCCAGTTGGTTTTATTATATTGTTGTATCTTCTTCTAACCGTGCTATATGATTAACTGATGTTAATGGATGTTGAGCAAGTCAGATTTTATTGAGAAGATATTGGATTTTTCTGGTATACTGGTCCAAGACTTTTGACAATTTCCCCATTTCCAATTCTTTGAAACAGTTCATCTGTATAGTTGGTTTCTTCCATTGTTGTATCTTCTTCTAATAAAATTCTTACCTGGGTCACATCAATTAACATCAGCTGATCACTCAGCACGTTTGAAAAAGCTAGAAACCCTTATTAAGGTAAGAAGAAAAAATAAAGTAAATAAGAAATATAACAAAACAAAAATCCAACGATAAAATTTTGACAACTACCACAAAACGCTTCTATTGCAATCACTGTAAACAAAAAAATTTGTTCCTTTGGATAAAAATAAAAAAGAGGAAAGAAAAATGAGAAGGCAACCAACCAAATTCCCTTCCTTCTCTTTTTTATTCCTTCCGTCTTTTGATTCTTATTATTATCAAATCACAATATTAAACCATTCACAATATTTATTAATGTTTCGGTGCTTATAAATTACTTTTATTAAGGTAAGAAAAAAAACACTGGGTAGGCAATTCTTGTTCCAGCAATTTCCACGTAATACCCATTCAATAATAATGATAAGAGTGAGATTGCAATTGTTGAGTAAAATCAAGACCCGTTTTAAAAATCGTGCAATATTTCCTATAGGTTAGAAAACTTGAAAAGCCAAATTGCTTGAGTAGGCGAGGACTGGACGCTTTACTTTACTCTCATAAATATTTATTGATTATTCTAAGGATTATAAACAGTTGGATACTTTTTAAGGATTTTCATGAAAATTCGCGAATGGACCATCCGATTTAAAAAATGCAAAAAAGTTTGAAAAATATCCTATTCCAGCAGGCATTTTTTAGTACTAATGAAAACTTTTTTCATTTGAAGGACTTGAGATTTTTCAATTTCAAATGATATAGAAATGTTGTTTATTATTTGTATAATAAATATAACAGAAGTTTGTGAATTTTTGAACCTATTTCAACAGAAATTTGGCAAATCCTCCTCAAAACGCCTAAAGGTACCGGTTGAATCAAAAAGAAATTTGAATACTGAGAAATACTAGTGTTTGTAAAAAAAAATTATGTATTTTTGTACATGAATAATGTTTCTCTTAGAGCTCAAAAAGCATCTTAGATGCTGTTCTCTGAGGCATAATGACGCTGAAGTGTACTTTGAAGATGACGACGTGAACAAGGTGCTAGGGCCTCTCTGAATACTAAGAGTCAGAAACAGCAGTAGGAGACACGGAAGGACACTGACCCTCTCATTGTGAGATAGTTGAAGTAAGCCTCCAATTACAATCCTTCTGTTTGAACAATCATTGCACTTGTGTCAGAAAAGGATAGAAAATTAGTGAGAGAGAGAGAAAAGGAAGAAAGACAAAATCGAGAGGCAAATAGAGGAACAGAAATCGTAACGAGGGAAAAGCTCGAAGCGGAAGTGAACTAACGTGATAATTAGAAGACAAAATTTGCATTCAATTTAACTCTTTTCTCGTTCGAAAAATCTATATTCTTCTTGCAACCGAATACCTTTCTTGTCAACTCACTTTATCGCATTAAATTACTTAACAAGTAGCTACTTTAGCCTTTTTTATTCAATTTATTTGAAGAAAATGTATGGAGAATGATAAAGAGCCACAGTTGGTTGAAGAACTTCCACTCTTGGAAGATATTGAAAAAGTTAAAAGGTTAGAAAGAGGAAAGAGTATGAGTTCTCGCGGTGGAAGGAAGAAAGATAAGAGTTTTTTAAAAATCGAGGGAGAGAGGAAGCAGATATAGACAATGAAGAATTGAAGAAATGAGATAGAGAAAGGAAGGTATTATTACATGGGTGAGACAGAGAAAGGTAAATACAATAAATGATATAAGATGCAAAAAAGAGAAGAATTGATCAAATGTATAGAAAAAGGATAGGGGAGATATATGGACAAGAAAAGTTTGTTGGAGACTGGAAAATTAAGTTAAAGAATCGATTTCTTGAGAGGAGGATGAGGAGGGAACATGTAGATTATCTGAATTGCGTAGAGGAGATATGGGAGATGTATGGGATGGTAGCATGAGTGAAAGAAGGAGAGGGGAGGATCGCAAAAAAAATGTTAAGAAACTCTAAGGGTGCAGTGAAGGTGGGAATTATGGATGGAAGAGATAGAAAAAACTAGAGGCGATTAAAAAGAATAAAGCATGAGGTTAGCTCAAATTGTAAAGTGAGGTTAGGAAAAATTTAGTATGATAAATTTGGGGCCGTATATAAACTACGTTGCCAATTTAAGGGAGAGGGGTCACACCAAAAACTACGGTTGTGACGGGGGGGGGGGGGCGAGTTTCAGTGGAATTAAAGTGACGAACTTAGATAAAATCAGAAATGATAATATTTAATACGTTTCCTGATAATAAATTTGAACAAAGTTTGCGAATTTTGCGAAAGATGGCACTCCAACGCAACGGTCAGGTTCTATAATTACTAAATAAATTTGAAAATCACTTTTATATCTTTTCCCTATTCCCCTCTTTACTCATTTGTAAAATAATTCTTTCTTTTCCTTTTATTAAGGAAATTACCCTTTTTCCCTGTTTCTTGCTTCTTCATGTGAATGAGAACTGAATTAGTAGAACCCAATAAACCAAAATGAGAAAATCCAACTAATTTCGGTTGAAAAGTGTACATTTTTGTTTCTTTGGAACTCATCCCTTTAATTTAGAAATTATATCGATCGGTAGAGAATTGAAATATTCTGTTGAAAGTGCAACTTTTGTTTAAAATTCGTTTTTGCTTTTTGTTGAGGATTCATCATTTTAGTTGAAAATTCATCACCTTGGTCGAAACTTTAACTATTTTGTTCAAAATTCTTTTCTTTTTGACAATTAATTTTTCTAACTTGAAAAGTGACTAGTCAATTTTTGGTTGAGAGTTGACATATTTAATTGACAATTAAGATTTGCTAGTTTAAATCAACTATTTGGTTAAAAATACAAATTTTTTGGTCGAAATTTCAAATTTTTGTTGTAAATTTATCTTCTTGCTCGAAGATTCAACTATTTTGTTCAAAATTATTTTTTGTTTTTTGAAAATTAATTTTTTCAACTAGAAAAGTAAATATTCAATTTTTAATAAAAAATTTATGTTCGATAGTAAGAAATTCAACTATTTGGTTGAAAATTAACCTTTTTATGTTAAAATTCAACTTTTTTGTTGCTAATTCCTTTTTTCGGTTGACAATTCATTTTTCTGCCTAGAAAGGAAACTATCGAATTTACAGTTGAAAATTTATATTTTTCATCGAAAACTGATCTTTGATAGATGAAATTTAAACTATTTTCTTGAAAATAAATCTTTTTTGGATGGAAATTCAAGTTTTTGGTTAAGAATTCAACTATTACGTTGAAGATTATCTTTATCGGCTGAATTCAACTGGTTTAAAATTAATTTTTTTTATCAAAAATTTAGCGATTCCATTTTCAGTTCAAAAATTCCATTTTTAGTCAAAAATTCAACTTTTTTGATCAAGTCTGTCTGGAGTCTAAATTTTTTTTTAAAATTTGTGATAGAAAAGTCTTTCTTGGTTAGAAATTGATCTTTTTTGGTTGAAAATAAGCTTTTTTGTTCGGAAACTCCTCTCTTTTGCTTAAAAGTGCAATTGTTTGGTTGCTCATGCAATAGTTTTATTGAAAATCAATTTTTTTCAAACATTCGCCTGATTAGGAAGAAAATTCATCTCTTTTGGTAAAAAAATCTTTTTGGTTTAAATATTCAACAACGTTGCTGGAAATGCAATATATTTCGACTTGAAATCTTAAAAATTCAAAGTGTTTCATATTGAATTCAATATGGTGTCTACATTAAATTTTTTTGTTTCTAATTAATTTGCGTGTTATTCCCATATGTTTGTGAAAATATCCTATTTCCCTTGTTTTGAGAGAATTTTGGGCTACGTTACATTCTGGGTCGAGGGGGGCGGAAGGGGAATAAAATAACCCAAAATGGTAACTCAGTTTATGGATGACACCTTAGATTAGGAAGATAATCATGTAGGAACGAAATTCTAAAAAATACAGATGGATAATAAATTGTATAAAGATTGAAATTCCCATAGTAAGTTGAGCGTTTAAAGTAGTAGATAATTGGTGTCAATTACAAAAAACGCCCACGTTTGTTGATTCCATATTATTTTTTTGCAACAAAATTACTTTCTTTCTTTCTTTCTTCGGGAAAATAGTGATGTGATGAAATTTTTTTCTAAAATACGTGTCCAAAGAATTATTATGAAAAAAAAAACAGTTTTGACGAAAACAGATGGAGAAGTGTTTGGCAGAAATTAAGCACTTACAGAATATTTTAAAATACTTGAAGCATGAAAATATCAGATTCTAATAGGTGAAGTATTTCTCTAAACTTCCGGTATCATCAGTTATGATAATGACATCGAAACGTTATTTGAAGTTATATTTAATAATAATAATAATCATGCACTTGACTGCAACCCAGTCCGTGAATGATGGGGTAAAAACCAGGCTTTGCCCAATATGTCAAGGCATACGCTCTTATCAGATCACTTGATTGCATTATAATATTGCGTCCGTGACTGATAATATATACCGGGATAACCCCGTGCATAATATTCAAACAAACAAAAAAATCCAACTCTAACCAAAAATGCCTTCGACATATTGGGCTGTAACCATCTTAAGCCTGAGAGAAAAATGAGTTTCCTCATTTTTAAATATAAAAATTGTCGTTATGAAGGTTATAAATGTGTTGACATTCCTATTTATAATTTTCTATTGAATTATACTTGAAAGGATTCTCTTTACTTAACCGATCAATTTCATGTTTAATTCCTTTGAAAGTGATCAGCATGTGTAAACTTTGAGGTTATAACCTAAAAAGATTTTATTATTGTTGTGAATTTTTTTTGATTCCTAATTATAATTTCCCATTTCAAACACACTTCAAGCAATTCTCTGTATTTATTAGGGTGGTCCTAATTACAGGGGTTGAACAATAACTCAATAAAAAGAATTTCGAATATTATTGATCAACGCCTGTTTCGAATTTTCGCGCATTTTGTAGCTTTCAGCAAATAGATCTTTACACGCTGAATAGAATTTCCAATGAGAGAGGTTATAACTAGGTTTTGCGATATACTTTGATTCGATTGATTTGAAAACATTTATTTAGTATTGATCATGTCTCGAGTAATTTTTTTTCGTTAGATTATACTTTCAAGAATTATTATATTGTGCACTTTTTATTATATTCTATTATATTATATTATATATTATATATTTTATATATATATATATATATATATATATATATATATATTATATTCATATACATGAAATAAACCGGCAGTAATTTCGGACACCATGCCCCATGGTATGGGGTACGCTGACCGAAATACAAGACCAACAAATTTATTAAATATCCAATAGTGACGTTTTAAGTAATCATATATGTAACTTGGTAATGTGAGCTTCTCGCCAAAAAATAGTCATAAAAATCACATTTCAATTATAATTTAGGGGACATTTCATTTAAAGCCTGACACCATACCCCACTCTCCCCTCCTTTGCATTAAAACTTGTTAACTTATTCATAATTGTTTCCTCCCCATCCTGCACTATTTATTACTAGTTTTATTTAAGAGTGTTCTTTCATATAAGCGTATTAAAATAAGGTGGCCAATCATGGGGGGGGGGGGGCTACCATTGCACCGATTACTATAGAAAGCGATATAAAAATCATTTAATAATGATTTAATGGAATGGAGGTTGTGTAAACCCTGAGGGGGACACGTTGCAAATAAAGAAGAAGAAGGGAATTCTGAAATAGACATCGAGGAAAAGAAGGTCATGGCACCGACAGGCAAGAATCGACCGTCATTTATCGATCGACATGCTATTTTTGTTTGGGCCAGTTAGTATAAGAGTGTGAATGATAGTCTCCTATCGCGAGTGACCGACTCTTCTGATTTTCTGCAACCCCTAAGTCATTTCCGGAAAAGGAGAACGATGTGAATCAGGAAGAATGATTGCAGAGGGTAGGAAAGAGAAAAGATATATCAGAATGTTGGAAAGAGAAACTTGAGATGTAAGAAAAAGACCTTCTGGGAAATGCTTTCAATAATATTATGCCAATAAATCACTCGAGGGTGAAGAACAGGGAAGGCGAGAATAAGGTTGGAGTTGGATGTCTATCTCTTTCATAAACCGCTAGAGAAATGTAGTTTTTGCACTAATGCAATCAAGCACCAAGGTGGATTTAATTCTCAAGCTGTTACACTCATTGTCAGTTATTTTTAGCTCATTCTCTTTACCTAGAATGGAGAATTCTGCTCTATTTGATCAGATGTAAATTTTATTCTTCACGTGATTTTTACTCATTTGAGACTGAATTTTTGAAAGGTACCAAAATTAATGTTGGACTGGATAAACAAGAAGTTGTATGGGAATTCTATTAGGTACTAAAGAAGAAATGTTTACAAGTCGAAATAGGGAAACAAGCTCTAGATTTCTACTTTTTCCCCGAATTTTTTACAAGTGCAGGTAAGATTTCTGTACGATAAAATTTTCGCGGAAATAGAGATTAATTTATGTATAAAGTTCTTACCTCACTTTTCTGCTTTGTAAGCTTTCAAATTCATGTTGTCCTACTTTTGAAAAAGAGTTTCGCCAGGGGAAAATTGTGTTCGAAGAAAAAGTACTAGGAAAATACAAAATATGTTTTGCATGAGCAGTACTTTATTGGAACACAAGTACTAGAAAAATTTGAAGTTAGTCCAGTTTCAGCATGAGTTTTTCAGAGCAAAAGTATCAGAAGAGTCCCACTTATTTTTTCTAAACTTGTTAGTCCTGAATCACAATCAGTACAAAAGTACTAGAACAGTCCCACTTCCTTTTTCTCGGAATATGTACAGTTCTGAATTCATATTCCTAAAATATGGAAAAGGGTCCTGCCCTGAAAAAATGTTTTCTTGGACAAAAGTACTAGAAAGGTTTAAAGTACTTCATTTACACTACGTCCACTTTCAGTGGAACCTTTTTTGGATAAAAGCACTAGAAAAGTTTCAGTTGCGTTCTGTTTTAGCTTGAATTTTTTAAGGCCCAAAATTTTTAAACATGTTATCGTGACAAAAGAACTAGAAAAATTGTAAGTACGTCCTCTTTCCATAGGATTTTTTAGAAGAAAAGTACTAGTAAAGTTCACACTGTGTCCTCTTTCAGTGAAAGTTTTTTTGGACAAAAGTGCTGGAATATTCAAACCTTAATTTTTTCCAAAGTTTTGCAATTTCTAATTCATGTTTCAATCAAAATAAACTACTAGTAAAATTCAATATAGGTCCTGTTTTGGTAGGCATTTTCTCGTTCCAAATTATTACTAGAAAAGTCCTACACAATTTTATTGAAGCTTTTATTTCCTAATTCGTTTTTGGTACGAAAGTACGAAAGTACTAGAAAAGTACACCAAACTCTCAGTTCATGAACGCGCGGTTCATGAATTCCTAGAATTGCTAGCCCAAGCAGTTTCTCGCGGGAGACGGAGAGAGAAGGTTACGACTCCGCCTTGGAAGGGACGCAGTGCTCTGGTATTCATTCGAGTATACTGCGCAATATTATGGGAAGCGTTCAGGCGGCCCTGACTGTTTACTAGTAAATTTCAATATAGGTGATGTTTCACTATAAATTTCTTGGTTCAAAAGTACTAGAAAAGTCCTAAACACATTTTTGAAGCTTTCAAATCCTAATTAGTTTTTGGGACAAGAGTATCAAAACAGTCCCACCTACGTTTAATAGAAATTTTTTAAATTCTTCTTACCCTGCTTAGGAAAGATGGGATTGGGACAAAATTACTCGAAAAGTTCAAAATATACCCAGTTTCAGCAGGGCTTTTTTAGGACAAATGTGCTAGAAAAGTTTAAACTGCGTTCTGTTTCAGCAGAATCGTTTTAGAACAGAAATACTAGAAAATTGTAAAGTACTTTTTGTTTCAGCAAGAACTTTTTGGGCATGAGTACTTCAAAAGTGAAAAGTACATCCTGTTTCATTAGACAGAAGTACTAGTGAAGTTCAATAATGATTCTGCTTCAGTAGCAATTTTTTTGTTGAAAATTACTACAAAAGCACTACATAATTTTTTTTATGTTTTCATATCCTTATTAGTTTTTTTGGTAAAAGTACCAGAACATTCTCAAATAATTTTCCTCGAAATTTGATATTAATAATTAATAATATAATAACAATATTGATAATAATTAATTCCCAACGGTACTAGGACTACTAATTCCTATTTCAGCAACTATTGAGCTTTGTGCTTTGTGTTTCAGAAAACTCGAATATTTTTCTTCAAACCTCTACACCATTTGACCTAATCGAGATATTTATTATTTTATTTCTGAAATAATTGAAAATCGATTTTCCAAAAAAACCTATCTTTAAATTTGTTGTCAATTTTTTTTTAAATTTTGTACTTTGATAACGGAGATGTCTTGTAAGTTTGATGTTTGCTAAATAACTTCTGTAGCCAGGAGAACTCTTTTCGCTTAAAGTCGAATTTCCTACTTTTCCTTTGAACAGATGAACATGACAGATGCGGAAAAATGTTAAGAAAAAAGTTTGCACGTCTAAAAAGGTTATATAAAAAATATTCCTTGTTCTTTTGCGATATTTTTCATAGTTTACAAGACAAATTAAAAAGTTACATTTCAAGGAAAATAAAAAATTCTCTTGGCTTCAAAAATGGTTTAGTCCTCATGATGCTGATAAGATGCCTTTCTTCTATTAGTAGAAACCTTTAAAAAATATTTGGAAAAATAAAAAGGTAGGGTTTTCAAGAAAATCTTTTTTATTTGTTTCATAAATTTTGAAAACATGAAAAAAATATTTTCTGGGAAAATCCATCTTTTTTATTCTTCCAAACGTTTTTGATGAGCTTCTACTAATGAAAGAAAGGCATCTTATCGGCATAATCCGGGCTGAACCATTTTTAAGGCCAGGAGAATTTTTTATTTTCCTAAGAATGTAATTTTTGAATTTTTCTCATAAACTTTGAAAAATATCGCAAAAGGACAAGAGATATTTTCATATACATTTTTTAGACGTGCAAACTTTTATCATAACATTTTTTCGTATCTGTCATTTTTTTTCAATGAAAAAGTATAAAATTCGATCGTAAGAAAAAATAATTGTGCTAGCTACAAAATTTATTTAGCAAACATTGAGCTTACAAGATATCTTTATTATCAAAGTCGAAAAATAAGAAAAAAAATTGATACAAAATTTAAAGGTGGCTTTTTTGAAAAAATCGATTTTCAATTTTTGAAGAAAAATCGCTGCCATTTTCTTAATTTTGAACCCTTTTTCACTTTTATGGCGGATTTTGAAAGAAGACGATGAACTTTTTTAGAATCGAGTTTTTTGAAAAACAAAGCTCAAAATTCAAATATGCATAACATTTTAGTAAATTGTTTTCGCAAATCGGAAAAATATGCATTGCATAATTTCCTCTGAAAAACAACATTTATTATCCCTGAGGGATTCTACGATTTCACGTGTAGAACCCTGCTTGATTTGAAATGGATTCTGTCTCAGAAAAAATTGAAATACATCCTATTTTAGTAGGATTTTCTTGGAAAAAAGTACTAGTAGTACTAAAAAAATGCTTCATTATGAATTTTGTAGAGCAATAGTACTAGAAAAGTTTATGATCCAAAAGCATCTTTCTGCTACAAAACGAATTTTGAACCATTTTAGTACAAACTTATTTTTCATTTATCTGACACCTTGGCACGGTTTTATCGCGAGCGCGTAAATTTTTCAAGTATACATAATGCGCATATGTATGAGGGTGTTGGAGCATGTAAAAGCACCCTACAAAAAAGGAAGTGAAAAAACGGAAACTCAACGAACATGCGATGGGTGCTTTTATGTGAAGACTTGTAGGAAAATTGGCGTGAACAAGTGACACTTCTGTACAAAAATTAAGAAGTAGCAGTTTTCAATCGCTAATTCAAAATGAAAATATTTGCATTATAAAATAATTGCATCGTAATTGAGACTTCAATATTAATTTCTAAATATCCTTCAATTCAAGAAATTAGCAATAAGTTCAATTATTAAAGATAAAAAGTAAATTTATAAATAGCTTTCAGCAAACCATGATTCATTTTATAAATTGAGATATCAATGAGGCCATGTGCGAAGTATAATCGAAAAATTGATCAAGAAATTCAGGGTCGATTAATTTAATCGAAGTGATGAAGTGATTAAATTTTTTCCGGGAAGTATGAGAAACATCTATTCTACAAGTTGATGAAAATATGAGTGGTAAATAATAACACTCCTAAAACTTTAGCTATTCTGCAATAAAAATTAAAAATATAATATTGAAACTTCTATAGCATTTTTTACAATAACATTTTCATATAAATGTTGATTCTTGACAAACGGTATACCAAAGTATTTATTTATAGATTATTATTCATTTATTTTTATCTATTTTTCATTCCTAGTATATGTAAAGGTTAAATTTTAATATAAGAGGCCGTGGATAAATTCCGTGAAGTTTTAGATTATACTTATTATATTATTTATAATAATATATATATATATATATATATATATATATAATATATATATTATTATACTTTTACAAAATCATAGACATTTTTTCACAATTTTGAGGAGTTTAATACAATGTGACTGTTCCATTTGATTCAACAAAGTAATTCAACTTTCAACCAAGGAGTTTAATATTTACCAAAAAAGATGAATTCTTGGCAAAAAAATTAATAGTTGATATTGTAGCCAGAAGAAATTTTTGTTATTTCAAATTAAGTAGAGTTGAATTCAACCAGAAATGTCAAATTTTCAACAAAGTAGTTAAATATTCAACCAAAACAGATAAACTTTCAACAGAAAAAGCTGAAATTTTTACCAAAATAGATGAATTTTCAAACAAAAAAGACGAACTTTCAAGAAGAATTGAATTTTCAACCAAGAAAGATTTTTCAGAGGATAAATAAGAAAATTTCACGGAGAATGTTGAATTTCAAATACAAAAAGAAAAGCTTTCTACAAAACACTCAAATTTTCAACCAAATCAAACAAGAAAAAGCAGTTGAATTATCGACTAAGAACAATGACGTTTTAAAAATATAGCTAGATTTTCAACAAATAATTTAGTTTTTAACAGAAGAGTTGCATTTTTAACCAAATCGTTGAAATTTAATCAAATGAAACTATATGAAAAATGTTCAAGAAAAAATACGAATTTTGTAGAAGCAAGTTGAATTTTCAAGAAATTTTCTATCAAAATAATTGAATTTTTCAAAAAATACGTAAATTTACAACAAAATCTTCGAATTTTTAACTAAATAGTTGAAATTTGAACCTACAAAAATGAATGTTTAATTAAATGGTAGAATTTTCAAACAAAAAAGAGTGAAATTTAACCAAAAAGGGTAACTTTTTTGCCCAGATAGTGAAATTTTCAAATCAAAAAGGCGAATTTTGACTCTAACCAAAAAAGCTAAATTTTCAAAAAGAGGAGTTAATTTTGAAACAGTTCAACCAGCTGATTTTCATTTTTTGATTAATCATCCACGTATGGTAGGGTAGATCAAACATTTTTTCCATAAATTGAAAAAGCCTCAGGACTTAGAAGTTTCTTTTCCAATCCCTTATAACATGTATACAATTTGAAATGAATCGATTAATATCTTGCGGTCAGGCGAAGTCGGAATAAAATTTCAAAAAATATTATTCCTAGAGCTTAAGAAAAATCGTGAGTATTATTATTGTGTCTTGAGATATATTCTATACTGGAAATTTTGTTTTTCAATTTTCAGAGCTTTTTGATTTTTCTTTCATTTTCAGGTCCTCCTAAAAAACTCAATTTCTTATAAATAAATTCGAATAAAAAAACCTAAACATAACTGTCAAAATGAGGCATATGACGTAAAATACAAAACAAAAGTAGCATTTACGATTTTTCCCAAACTCTGCGTTTGAAATTTTTTCAAATTCTATTTCGACTCCAACCAACCACAAGATAACAACCAATTTATTTCAAATTGTATACAAGTTATAAGGGACCCAAAAAAAAGTTTTAAGCGCTAAGGCGTTTTTAATTTTTTAATTTTATTTCGATCCACCCTAACGTATAGTGTCGATAATTGTCTTCCTCCAAGTCGAGGCCAGCCACCGCAAAAGTCGCATTTATTTTTCACCTCGAAACCGCAGCAGCGCTCAAAATCGATCGCCTTTCTTCGCGACCATAACAACTGGTTTACCGTAGCCTTCACCCAGAGAAAGTAAGCAGTAAGCACTCACCAACTTATGGGTTTATCACGCAGGCTTTTTACCCTGAAAGCTCGGAAAGGAAATCTTTAAGAAGAAAAATCTAATCAAAGATCTTTTTTTTTGTATTTTTTATTACAAGAAACTAAATGCTTGAAGAAAAAATCAGGAAGCTCTTCATGAACTGTGTCAATAGAATTTTCTATTTGCGAGAGAATCATTGACTTTGTTGGTATTGATTTAAAAAAAACACTCAAATTCGTCAAGAAAAAAATTTGGACAAAACTGTTGAAACGTTAAAAGAGATGAATTTTAAACTAAATAGTTGCACATTTCAGCAAAATAGATCAAATTTCCATCGGAAGAGATGAGTTTTCAAACCAAGAAGACGAATTTTCAACAAGACAGTTGAATTTCAAACAAAATAGTTACATTTCAAACAAAAAAGATGAATTTAGAACTAAAATGATAAATCTTCAACCAAAAAATGAATTTTCAACAAAGAAGTTCACCTATTAGTCAAGTAGTTGAATTTTCAGAAAAAAAGATGAATACTTAACGAAACATTCAATAGTTAATATTTAAACCATAAACGATTGTCACTTTTATTCAAAACTTTTCCAATTGAAAAATTAAATGATTAATATTTAAACCACATGAGATTTGAATTTTTCATCAAAAAGAGTGAAATTCATCCAAAAAAGACGAATTTTCAACAAAATAGTGATAAACGGTCTAAGATTAGACGGAAAGGTGCTGGAGGAAGAAGTGGAAGAAGTACTAGAAAGGATTGATGCTAAGGTAAAGATGGAGGAACTGTTGAGTGTAGGAAGGGAAGGGCGAAGAGGGGAGAGGATGGTACTGATGAAACTAGGAAATGGGAACATAAGAGGGAAGTGATGACAAAGAAGAGGGGGTTATATGGAAGCTCGGAGAGAATAGAAGATGATTTGAAATGGGTAGAAAGGAAGATGTAGCATAAGTTAAAAAAATAGCAGAAAAGGAAAGAAGGAAAAAGGGGAGAAGAACATGGGTTAAGTATGGGAGAATACAGACAGAAGGTGTATGCTGGAATTGGGATGAGGCTAGGGAAGAGTTAGTAAAAAATAAGGTGTCGGGAAACTTAGATATGAAGGAGCGGGAGGTAAAGAAATAAGAAATAGTAGAAAACAAAAAGAGACGAGAAACGAAAGTAGGAAAGATTGGAGAATATGTTACTGGATGATAGCAGGCTTAGAAAGAAAGTATAAGGAGTTTATGAGAAATTTGTCACAATGGGATAAAGTAGTAATGCTAGAGACGTGACTGGATGAAAAAGGATGGGAAAGAGTAAGGGGAAGATTACCGAGAGGTTACAAATGACAGGTTCAAAATTCAAAGAGGAGGAATAAAAAAGGCAAAGAAATGTGATGAATGGTGATGGGAGCAAGGAACAAATGTGAACAGAGAAGGATGAAAAAGAGATGAAAGAACGATTATTAGTAGAAGAGATAAATATAGGAGAAGAGAGGTGGAAGATGGTGGGGGTTTATGTGAACGGTGATATGCAGGAGAAATCAGAGGAGATGATAGAACTGATGGAAGAAAATGAACAAGAAATTAGGCTTATAAAATAAGGAGATTTTAGTGGGAGAACAGGAGATAGAGGAGGAAGGGAATGAGGTGGACAGCGAGGAAGAAAATTCAGAGACAAGCTCCTGAATGGGGAAGGAAAGAAATTGTTAAAGAGACTAGGAGAGATGGGATGAGTTATCCTAAACAAAAGTAGAGAAGGGGATGAGGGAGGTGAATATACACGTTCAGGGGGAAAGAGGGGATTGGTAATTGATTATGTGCTAGTGACATAAATAGTGACATTAGAGGAAGAAATGAGTAATAACAATGAGGCTAAAAAGGAAGCAAAAGTAAAAAGAGCAGGAAGAGGGGAATGGAAGGTCAATGGGAGGTGAATAACAGTTCAAGGAAAAAATAGGAATATCAAAATGGGGAGGGAAATGTAAATCAGGAAATGGAAATAATCATAGTAGAAATAATAAGAGTATTAGAGTGCACAAGCAAAAAAGAATTTAGTGAAGAAGGGGATAGATGTGGATTGGATGAGAAATGTGAACAGAAGAAGAAGAAGAAGGAAGTGAGAAGGGAATTAAGAAAATATACAAAAAGGACAAGTAGTGGAGAAGAATATAGGAAGAAAAGGAGTACACTGAGTTGTGTGATCAAAAAAATGAGAAGGAAAATAAAAGTTTTGATAAAGAAGCGTAGAAGACTAAGACGGAAGAAGAGGTTTGAAAGGTGTTAAATAGAGAAAGAAGAAGGAAAAGAGTAAACCTGGATATTGAGATGGCAGAATGGAAAACGTATTTTTTTGAATTACTAGGGGGGGGGGGGGGGGTTGAGAGAAAATTTAGGAGAGGAGGAACAGTTGGTAGGGAAAAAGATGAGGAGAAGGACATTGCAAGGGAGGAAATAGTCATGGTATTATAGATGATGAGAGATGGAACGGCACTTTGTAAATGAGATTCCAAATAAGGTCTGGAAATATAGAAGGACAGAATTAAAGGAATGGGCATGGATAATGTGCAATAGGGTATCAGGAGAGGAGGAGCGGCCAGAGTTATGGAAGGAAGGAGTGGTGATATCAAAAGTGAAGAAAGGCAAAGGGGAGCAGGTTGCAGATTACACAGGAGTAACTCTAATGCCAACACCGTATAAAGCATATGAGATTACTAGGGAAGAGGGGAAATGAGGAAAGATGAGGGTTGGGAAACAACGAGAAATGAGGGTTTGGAAGTAAGGGGGAAAAGGGGTGAGTGAAGAGAGGGGTAATTATTGAAGGATAAATAGGAGAAATGAGCGAAAAGGGTGGTTTGGGAATCGGGGGGAGATGATGAGAGAGGAGGGAAAATAAAAGGAGTAGAAGTTGAGTGAATTAGGGAAAGTATTGGAAGTAAGGGAAAATGAGGAGACAGGGAGTAGGGAAAGTGTGGAGCGATGAGGAGAGGGGAAGTGATGGGAAATGAGAGCAGTGGAAGTAAAGGAAATAAGGTGAAGTATGAGGAGTAAGGGAAATGAGGATGGGAGAAGTAGGAGTAGTGAAGAGCGAAGAGAAGTGAAGAGAAATGAGGGGTAAGGATTTAGAATGAGTAAGGGGAAATTAGCAGAGGGCAAACTGGGGAAATGAGGGAAGGGAAAAGTCAAGGTATTGGTAGGAAATGAGGGCAGGGTACGTACGAAAAGTGAAGGGAAATTAGATAGGGGAATTCTCGCAAAAAATTAAGATGCAATAAATATTAAAAGAAAAGTTTGCATCTCTAAAAAAGTTGCATCGCTTACGTTAAAATTTCAAAAATTACAAAAAAAAATACAAAAGGTGGCGTTCTCCAGAAAATATTTGTTATTTATTCCTTCCAATTTTAAAAACATGAAAAAAAAACAATTTTTTGAAAAATCAACCTTCTTATTTTCAGTCATATTTTTTTCTACAATTTCTGCTTATATAAGGAAGATTGCTTATCAGCTTTATGTGGGATGAACCATTTTCGAGGCCATTTTCGAGGTACGTTTTACTAATTCATATTTATAGAGTACTTAGATGAATAAATGATTAGCGAAATTTTTTTCTTGTAAAAAAATTTGATTCCGACGCCAGTTCAAAGTCTGAAATGTCAATTGGGGTTTTCCCGATTCATAAATCTGGATCTAGATTGAAAGGCGACCGCATTTTGCGCCGTGATATTGAACAAGACAAGTTAAGATACGAGTGATAAAGTTTTATCGGTGTCTTACTAGGATGGTTATCGTAATACGTGAGACTTTGTGAATGGATCGATCGATTCCCCCACACCAGGACGTTTGTCGCCTGCAATATTTTTAACTGCTTAACAACAATCAACCGCAATGTGTAATTTTCAGTTTATTTACGATTTTAATCAATTATCCAAACCGTTCAACTAAACTGTAAATTAAGTATGAAGTTATAACTTGAATTGAAATTATAATTATTTCTGAATTTTTAATTAATCGAAAATTCATAAATTAGAGGTCAAATATCGTCTGGTAAATTTCTCGTTAAAAATTTATTATTTTGGTTGGAAATTAAACTACTTGCTTGAAAATTCAATATAATTTTTCTGTTGAAGATTCAATATTTTAGTTCAAAATTTAGTCCTTTGGTTGAAATGTCTTTTTTTCAAAACCTTGATTTTTTGGTAGAAAATTAATTTTTTTACTGAAAATAAAATTATCCAGTAGAGGATTTATCACTTTATTTGACAAATCATCTCCTTTTCAAGAAATTTCATCCCTTTGGCTCAAAATTGAACTCTTTTTAGTTCGAAGTTAATTAATTTGGTTAGAAAGTCTACTTTCATATTTTTGGTTAAAATTTTCATTATTTAGTTGAAAATTAAATTAGTTGGTTTTAAATTTATCAATTTTTCAATAAAGTCATTGTTTTGTTGAAAATTCCAATTTTTTGTAACGAATTAGTTTCTTGTAGTTAAAAGTTAAACTGTCAAGCAGAAAATTCGTGTCTTTTAGTTGAATCCATGTGCTTTCTATTTAAAATAAAAATATTGTTGGGTTGAAGTGTGGTCTATTACATTCCTCGTGCAAAATTCATCTTTTTAATTAAAAATTAAACCAGTTAGTTAAAAGTTGAACTTTTTTGCTGGAATTTGATTTTTTTGTACAAAAATTTATTTTTTGAATGAAAAATAAAATTATCTACTTAAAGATTTATCATTTCAGTTGAAAATTCGTCTCTTTTTCTAGAAATTTCATCTCTTTGGTTCAAAATTCAACTATTTTTAGTTCACAGTTAATCTTTTCGCTCTAATAATTCATCTCCTTTAGTAGAAATTTCATCTTCTTTGTTTTGAAATGAAACTATTACATTTTTGGTTGACGGTTCATTATTAATTTTTTGTTAACTTCAAATTTAGCTATTCCATTTTTAGTTGGAAGTTTATCTTTTTTGGCTCAAAATTAAAATAATTGGTTGAAAAATTGATATTTTTTAGTCGGAAATTCAACTATTGGTTGAAAATTCCAAGTTTTCTATAACAATTTCTGTTGGTTATATGAAGTTCTAAATCTGTAATTTTCAATTTATTTACAATTTTAATCAATTATCTAAACTGTTCAAATGAACGGTAAATTAGAGGTTGAATTAAAATTATAATGACTATTATTATCTATTTTCCCAATTGTTTTTCACTGAGATCAAAATTATTTCTGTTTTTCATCTTTTTTATGGTAGGAAGTATTCTCGCTGAGACTAGGAATTGTTTTTCCACTTTAAAATCTCGCTTTCTTCTTAATTAAAAATCTGCCTCCAGGATACATACGATCGCGACTTCAATTACGGGTATATACGATTTGAGAGTTAGGGGTTTCAATTCAGGAATCCTTCAGAAAGGATTTTTTGTCCAGAAAAAGAGGGGAAATAAAGTGAATTTTTTATGAAAATAGCAAAAAACAAAAGAATAAGTTGTTTTAAATAAAAAAAACGAGAGAGACGAATTTCAAAGGAAATAGTTAAATTTTCAACCAAAAAGGTCAGTTCTGCCAAGGAAAATGACTTTCCTATTTGAAAGAATGAATTTTTAATCCAAAAGAACGAATTTTCTAGCCAAAGAAGATGATATTTTAGTCAAGTAGTTACATTGTTAGCAAAATAATAAAATTTTTAACCAAATAATTGAAATCCTAACCAACAGAGATCAATTCTGTACCAACAACACAATAGTAGACTTTTTCGTGAAATAACACTATTTTTGAAATTTAGGAGCCAGGAAGACAAATTTCTTAGAGATCAGTGAAAATTTCATCGAAAGACTTTATTTTCAACCAAAGAAAAGTGACTTATCTACAAAAAAAGTAATTTTTTAATCCGAAAGGACGAAATTTCTATCCAACCAGACAAATATTTAACAAAGCAGATGAAATTTTGAACAAAACAAATAAAATTTTAACAAAATAGTTCAATCAAATAATTGAAGTTTCTTCGAAACAGTTCAATTTTTATCCAAATAGTTGAATTTTCAACCTAAAAAGATGAATTTTTGACAAGAAATTTGAATTGAAAAAATTTTATAATTTTTTGATACTTCACCAAAAAAATAGTTATATTGTCAAAAAAAAACAGGCAAATTCAACAAACAAAAAAACGAATTTTCAAGAAAATACTTGAATGTTCAAACAAAAATATTCTCTACCAATAGACATGAATTTTGATCAACAGATTTAAATTTTCAACCAAATCATTGTATTTTTGAGCCAAAGAGAAAAGTTTTTTCATAGGAAAGTTAAATTTCCGACCAGAAACTATGATTTTTGAGACAAACAGTTAAATTTTCAAGAAAAAATTTTATTTTTAACTAAGAAAGATTAATTTTCTACCAAAAAAAGATGGATTTTCAATGAAAGAGGACGAATGTTCTATCGAACAAGACGAATGTACGAAAAAAGTGGAATTTTGGAAAAAAAAGATTGCTGACTAATATGATGTTAATGTTTTTTGTCTACATGGTCTAAATTCAATATTTTTTTAATAAAAAAGATAACGCTTCAACAAAATAGTTATATTTTTAACAAAATAAAACAAGTTCCAACAAAACAGTTCAATTTTGGACCAAAAAATGTGACTTTTAAACAAAATAATTCAATTTTTAACAAATCTGATCTGATTCTGATCAAAAAATATAATATGAGACTCTTAAACCAAATGAAACCATTTGTGAAATTTACAACTCAAAAAGACGAATTTTTTAGAGAAAAGTTTAATTTTAAACGAAAAGGTTCATTTTCAGCCAAAAAAGATGACTCATCTACCAAGAAAGATGAATTTTCAATGAAAAAGTACGAATTTTCTATCCAAGAAGACCAATGTTCGAAAAAAGTGGAATTTTTGAACAAAAAAGATTACTGAATAATATGATGTTGATGTTTTTTGTCTACTGTTTCTGAAATTAATATTTTTTGATTGAAAAAGATTACTCTCCAACAGAATAGTTAAATTTTCAACAAACTAAAACAAGTTCAAACAAGACAGTTGAATTTTTAGGAAATAGTTAAACTTTTAACCTACAGAGATGAACTCTGACTCAAAAATATAATAGTAGACTTTTGAACCAAATAACATTCTTTACAGGACAATGAAATTTTTAACAAAAAAGTTAATTTTCAATCAAGAAAAATGAATTTTCTTCCAAAAAAGATGATTCCTCAATCTAAAGTAACGTATTTTCTATCAAAAAATACTAACGTAAAGAAAGTTGAGTTTTCGACCGAAAAATATTACTTTTTAACAAAATAGGTTAATTTTTACCAAAATAATTGAATTCTCAAGAACAGAGATGAACTTTTAACCAAATAGTTGAACTTTTAAGCTACAAAGTTGAATTATGAACTAAAAATAAAATAGTAGACTTTAAAATCAAATAACACTATTTGCATAATTTTTAAGTCAAAAAAACTTTTTTTCAAAAAGACAGTTGTTTGAAAAAAAAATTCATATCCAACTAAGAAAGATGACTCTTCTACCAAAGAAGATTAATTTTTAATTCAAAAGTACGAATTTTCAAAAGAAATGATTAGACTGAAACTAAAAAAGTTGCACTTTAGGCCAAATAGTGGAATTTCAAAGCCAAAAAGATGAACATTTTAGAAAACAGTTAAATTTGTAACCAGAAATTTCGAATTTGCAAAAGAAAAATTCCAGTTTGAAGTAAGAACTTTTCTAACAAAAAAATTAATTTTCAATTCAAGAGGACGAATTTTCTATGAAAACCAGATTATAGTTTAATTTTCAATCTAATAGTAGAATTTTTAAGTGAAATAGTTTAATTGTTAACCAAAAATATAATAGTAGAATTTTCAACCAAAAAATTTAATGAATTAAATTTCATGCTAGTTGGATTTCCTTATTGGTTTCTATTAATTCACTTCGCATTCAGAGAACAAACAGGACGAAGGCAAATGAGATTTTCAAAGCTTTTGAGGGATTTTATGAGATTTTGAGAAATTTCAAAACATTCCAGAAGGATTACAAAAGTTTTATGAAATTTCGAGCGTTCTTCCAAGGATTACAAGAGGTGTTACCATTTTTGGTGAAGTAGTGGCAAATTGAAGAAAGAAAATCAGTCCAGCCAGCAAGGAGCGTTGAATTTTAAATTATTTTCAGACAATTGACAATCGCGGGCAAGAGTTAAATTTTTGAGACGGAAAAAATAATTTCAGACCTACCGCAATAAACAATTCGGAATCAAGGTCTGCGAGAACGAAAATGGTAATGACCTTGCAATGACGTGTTAAACGGCGATGATCGAAGATGGATGAACAGGGGCATATTCAAGGGCCTACTTTCGTTCGTTCCACATTATGACCATGACATAGTGCAGTTCTCCTGGTGTCTTCTCGTGCCAGCCTAAGGTTATAGCAAACACCCACCTGCAGACCGATTTGCTATAGCCAATCCGCGGTCACGTAAAGACAACAATGTCGTACAACATAAATCTCGTGTTAAGTCTCTCTGACATCAAATCCCCTGGGAATAACAAACAACATGGTATAGTATTCAAAGATGTTTGCACAATAAATATTCATCTTCGTGAGAATATTGAACAAGTGATCTCTAATTTATTTCGCAATCAAGATTATAAAAAATTATTTTATGAAATTCTTCAGTACTCGATCATTTTAGAAGACTTTTTTACAAGACTCGAGACGAGATTCAAGATGAGACCAGATTTCAGACGAGATTCGAGGCGAGGCGAGACTCGATACATGATTCGAGGCGAGGCGGGACTTAATACGAGATTTGAGGCGAGGCGAGGTGAGACTCGATACGAGGATTCGAGGCGAGCTGAGACTTGATACGACATTTGAGGCGACACTCAAGACGAAATTTGAGGCGGGGTGAGACTCGATACAAG
>CAKNXH010063095.1:42371-125886 GCA_932178445.1 Andricus quercusramuli
TTCGAAGCGAGGCGCGATCCGATACGAGATTCGAGACGAGGCGCGACTTGATACG
Organism: Andricus quercusramuli; assembly: GCA_932178445.1. Classification (NCBI taxonomy): domain Eukaryota; kingdom Metazoa; phylum Arthropoda; class Insecta; order Hymenoptera; family Cynipidae; genus Andricus; species Andricus quercusramuli. The sequence goes on from CAKNXH010063095.1 coordinate 42,427, forward strand.
AGATTCGAGGCGAGGCGCGACTCGAGACAAGATTTGAGACGAGATGAGATTCCAGACAAGATGAGTTGAGGGATAAAGAAGAGTGGAAAAGGGAGAAGGGGAAGGGGATAGGATAGTAGGCGTATGTCGCCTACTTAGACTGATTTTTCCAAATATTTTCAGCCATGTTTTATTAAATACAATTTAGACAACGAATTTTCTATAAACTAAACGTGACCTAAGTTAACCTATACATTTTGATAAACGATTGCGATAGTAATATATGCTAATGAAATTTTTGTAATACGAGATTCTACCATTTTCTCAAAAATGTGATCAAGTCACTTAAATTTATATTTTTAAGAAGAAAGTAAAAACCCTTTACTGAAAGCTTTAGATATTTTTACTTACTGTTTAATCTGCAATCAAATATAGAAAAGTAGATCACCAAATCTAAGGGTGTATTTACTCAATAGTGTAAGGCCCAATTAAAATCCTTTAAATTACCCTGAAATATTTATGTTGATATCCCTTGAACTTTTTTAAAGCTCTTGAAAATTCCTTTGGAATCTTTTGAAATACCCTAAAAAAACTTGAAAATCCTTCTTGAAATTTATTGAAATTCATTGAAATTTTCTATAATATCCTAAAATCTTTGAAATCCTTCAAAATCTTCAAAATTTTGTAATATTTTCGGAATTACCTCAATATATTCAAAATCTCTCCTAGTTTTTCAAATCCTTCAATACTAGTGAGTATATTCTTCGAAATTTCGTAGATATATTATACCATGGAAACTTTAAAATCATTTGAAATTCATTGGAATTTCTTTGGATCTTTTACAATATCCTGAAATCTTTGGATTTCCTCAAAATCTTCATGATTTTTTTAAATCTTTGAAAATATTTTAAAATTTTCGAAATCGATCCTAATTTTTTAAGCTCTTCAATCCTAGTGATTAAATTCTTCGAAGTTTAATTAGCATATTATACAATCTCTTGAAATTTCTTGTTGAAATTCCTTGAAAACTTTTGGAACAACTTTTGGAAGAAAATTTTTTTTTAAGATCTTCCAAGTTCTTAAAAATATTTTAAAATCTTTCAAATCTTTTAAATACTTTGAAATGTCGAAAATCTTCCCAAATCCTTCAAATTATTTAAAATTCCTGAATTCTTGTAAAAATATTCTATAAAGTTACATTAAAATATTATAAAAGCCCTTTAAATACCGACAAGTAAGATGAAATCTGAAATTTTTTAAATAACATGAAAATTCCTTGAAGTCCATTGGAATACCCCAAAATATTGTTCATCATTTGAAATGTTTTAAAAGCCCTTGACATTCTGTAAAACTTTGAAGAATTCCTTGGAATCTCATCAAATACCCAGAAACCTTCAATCTCCTTTGAAATTTCTTGAAAACTTTTAAAATATCCTAAAATATAAAATTCTTAAAAATATTAAAAAGTTTTTTAAATCTTTGGAAATATTTTTGAAATATTGAAAATCTACTCAAATGCTTGAAATTCTTTGAAACCCCTCAATGCTAGTAAATGAATTAAATATAAAATAAAATCCCTTGAAATACCGCCAATTAGCATGAAAATACATGATATTTCTTGAAATATTGGAAGATTTAAGGAACCCATCGAGATTCTGGGAAACTCATAATCCTTGTAAATTCCTTGACATTTTTTTCATCTCTTGGAAATTCCTTGGAATTTTTTCAAATGTTCCAAAATCTTTCAAATCTTCAATATCTTGAAGAATCTTCGAAAATAATTTGAAGTATTTGAAAATCTCCAATATTTAAAATGTTTTAAATTAGCTCAATACTTATAAATAAATTCTTCGAAATATTTGAAGTATAATGAAATTTTCGGAGATCCTGGCAAATTCATTGAAATTCTCATTGAAAGCCTATAAAATCTTTTGAACTTTTTCATTTTCTGGAAAATCTTTTTTTTTTTTGGAAATATTTGAAAATCTTAGAAATCTGTGGAATGCGTGGATTTCCTATATCACGTAATAGTATCAATTCCCCCCCCCCCCCCCCACACACAATTATTGTTTATTAATATTCGCAAAAGAGAAGATACAGAGTTTAAATATTTTCAAGTTTCTTCATGGATTAAATTAAATATAGTTTTCCTTAGAAGTAATTACTTATAAATTTTTTTTGACGATGATAAATGGTTCAAGCAATAACTGTTGTTCATTTTCATTAATTATTATCACATTATGACTGAAGGGTCTAAGGAGAATGAAAGAATGCAGCGAGACGCGATTTTGTTGCCTTATTTCAAGAGGAGATTGTTATAAACAATAATAAATTGTTCAGAGGATTCTGGAAACGTCAAAATCTTATAAGAAAGTAATATACAAGAGCTTATCAGAAAAAAATTTGTATAAGAAAACGCGAAAAAATAGAATAAACGCCAAAAATACGCGCAATCACATTTATGCAATACAAATTGATTTTCGAATTTGACAAAAATTTTTTTTTTTAGAACCTTACAAAACTAGATTGTGAGAGAATGAGACAAAAAAAATCCAATGCGTTTTTGGACCACGTTATTGGACCAGGCATCTATTATTTAATAGAAATTCAGAAAACAAATAGTTGTCATCATTCCTGCTCGACTGTCAAATTCTTTCCAAAAATTGTCTATTCCATTAAAATTTCGCTTGCAAAATTCTGAAACCTTTAAAATAAATTAATTAAAATCCGTACAGCTTGTATTGAAGTGTTCAATAAGCTATACAAGCTGTATAAAACCAAGCTAATAGATTCAATAATTCCATAATATTGGCTAATCATCTAGATGGTTTCCCCTCTTTCATCCTATCTGAATTTTTCTTCCATCTCTGGTGTTTTTGACATACAGCATCTGTCAAATTATTAAAAAATCATCTCGAATGGATTTATTATGTTTTGTTCGCTTGCACCTCACATGTGTCCCTCTCTTTGAGAAAAGTCTCGATTTCTCTATTAGATATTTTCTTTCAAGAGACTACATTCTTGGTATTGATAAACCCTCTATTGAGTCTTGTGGTGGTTTTATTGGCTAAGTAAGGAATCTCAATGGAATATTGGCATTGGCTCTGAAGAAATCGATGAAGCCGTTCGCTTCGAAAAGCCCAATTTAAAGAAGCTCGATCTTGTGCGACTCGTTTTATGCAAAGGAAATACTGGCAGAAAACTTGTATAGAAAAGCCCTCAGCTGCTTCTGGAAATGCAAATGTTGAAACAAGGACTTTAATTAAATAATTCCGGAAGGCTAGAAGAAATTTCCAACTTGCTGGCGAATCGACGGGCATATCTGAAAAACAATTCCTCACTTTTGCCTCTTAAAGTAATTAAATTTTATTTAAATAAATTAATATTTACCTCTAAGATAGGTCTTTGAAAGATATCTGATGAGTCTTTTTGAAACTTAATTGAATCTTTTGCCTCTAAAAGTAGAATGTCCTCATCATTGCCTACATCAGGAATTTAATTTCTTTTCTCCTTAATTAAAGCTAAGTACAGAGTAAACCCCGACATCTCAAACCTTCAGATCCAAATGATCTACTTTTGTGGATCTAAAATTAATTTTTACAAGACTTCATTCACATCTGTTGATTTGAATGTTGTCGAAAATTTGGAACTTTGAGGTGAAAGAAAAATTCAAATTTTTCTCTACTAGGTTAATTAAAAATTAATTTTCAACTAAAATAATGTATCATGGAACAACATAATAGATTTTTACCAAATAAGTTCAACTTCAAACTAATTAGTTGAATTTTTCTACTAAAAAAAAATTCAGCTAGGAAGATTAATTCTGTACCAAAATAATACGAATTTTGAACAATATATACGAATTTTCAATTGTTGAGTTTTACACTGAGAGAGGTAGAGCGTAAGTTAAAAATAAAAAAGGCCAATTTCCCTCTAAAAAATTTAATTATTGAGCAAAAAGATAAATTTTTCAACCAAAAAGACCAACTATCAATAAATGAGTACAGTTTTCAACAAGCAAAGTTTCTTCAGTTGAGAAGGAGACAACATTTTTAAGCAGAAAATTTTCTACGAAACAGACGAATTTTCAACAAAAAGGTAGTATCTCTTCCATCAAGAAGAACAAACTCTTTCCAGAAGAAATAAATTTTCGAACCAAAAAGACAAATTTTCGAATTCAGGACTTGAATTTTCAACCAAGTGACACTTTTCAGTTGAGAGAAAAATAAGAATTCAACCAAATTGCTGAATTTCCAAGCCAAAAAATGGAATCTTCCACTAAAGAGTCGAATATTCAACACGGGAATAGGAATTTCCAACAAAAAAGTTGTAGTTGGATTTTTATCTAAAATAGTAGAATTTTTAACCAAAAAGCTGACTTTTACAATAAGAAAGATAAAGTTCCAACACAAAATGGAAGAATTACATTTTTAGTTGAAAAAATAATTTTGAACCAAAAAAATGAATTTTCAAACCAAGAAAACAGATTTTCATGAAAAAAATTTTATTTTCCATAAAGAAAAATTCTTCAGGCAAGGAAGAGAAGAAAATTTCGAGTTAAAAATGAAATATGCCACAAAAAAGTTGAATTTTCCATCAGCAAATATGAATTTGCAGCGAAGAAGTATATTTTCCCTCAATTAGTTACATTTTTCACAAAGATAGTTGAATGCTCAACTCAAAAAGACGATTTTAAAACAAATAGTTGAAATTTCAAAAAAGAAGAATAATTTTGTAATACATTTCTTGAATTTTGAACAGAATAATCACATTTTCACCCAAAAAATAAAATTTGTAACAAAAAAAAAAGGAATTATCAACTAAAAATATATGAGCAGACTTTTCAACCGAGCAGAATTAACTTTCAACCAAAAATAGTTGAATTTTTAAGCAAAAAGATGAAATTTTCACCAAAAGAGATCAACTCTCGCACCAAAAACACGGTTTCTTAACAAAGGAGTCAATTTTCAATCCCATAGTTGAATTTTTGACCCGAAAAAATGAATTCTTAGCCAAAAATATAATAGTAGACTTTTCTACCAAAAATAGTTGGATATTCACCCAAAGATATGAAATTTCTACCAAATGAGATGAATCTTCAATTAAAATGATGAATCTTCAACAGCAATAGTTTTCAATTCTTTTAAATGCATTATCTACCAAAAAGCGATTTTTTAACAAATGTGTTCAATTTCAAATCAAATAGATCAATTTCCAACGAAAATGATGAATTTTAAACCATAAGAATGATTTTTAACAAAGGGTTTCAACTTTTAACTGAGTAGCTGAATTTTCAACTAAAAAAGATCAAGTTTTAACTAAATAGTTCAATTTTGAACAAAAAATATGGTAATGGAGTTTTCAACGAATAGTAATTAATTCTTGTATCAAAAATAGTTGAATATTCAACCAATGATATAAAGTTCCTCCCAAAAGAGGTGATGTCAAACTAAAACGATAAATCTTCAACTTGAATAGGTAAATTTTCAATGTAAAGAAAAATTCATTATCGGCCGCGAAAGAAATTTTGCAACGAAATAGTTTAATTCAAAATCAAATGAATTTCTTTTCCAATGAAAGAATGAATCTTTAACTATAATAGTAAAATTTTCAGATAAAAACAAATTTTTCAGCAAAAAAACGAATATATTCAACTATGGAAATTAGTTTTTGTTCTTTTCTGGAAGCGTTTTAATGGATGAACCTAGTTCCGACTCTCACTTCTGGAAGACTAATAACTTGATAGGATCAACAAGGAATAATTTGAAAATTTAAAATTTAAATGTACATGTAGACGGAAAATGAAAAAATTTTAACACTTTAGTTCACACAAGAACTATACGCTTTTTCAGATGTGCTTCACTATCACATGTTACATTCATTGTTATTTATTAACCTTTATTAATACAGATAATTTGGATTTTTAGACACAATGTTGTCAATATTTCCCCAGAAAAAGAAAATCATACTTAATAAGATTGCAAGCGAAAATAATGATTATAATGCATGACAGGTCAGTAGAAACAGCAATGTTAGGTCAGACAAGGAACACGTTGAAATATTACTTTCAGCTCCATTTTGAAGATATTATTTCTTATGAGTTTAACCATAAAATTATTTTAAACTCTACAATTCTTTTGAAAAACTGTTAATTTCTTCCTTATTTTATTTCTGACTACTTTTTCAGTTTACTTTTGTACTTATAAATGCACTGAATGATTATAAAATTAATTTCTGTCTGAACTATTGCACTACGTTTGGTTCGTAAAACATTTCAATACTAATTTCACAACCAAAGGTAAAAGTAAAAAAAAATTCTGCGCAATAGCTGCAATCTTTGATCAATCACTTTAATCATGAAATGATAATATCTTAATTAATCAGTGACGTTGCAAATCCCGATAATATCAACGACTGACAGAGCCTGAAATTTAATACTCTAAAAATTTTGAGGAATCCAGTATTCGATAAATAATATCTCTGAATTAAATCAAATGCAAGCGGATATAAAAGAATCTAAATAATCTCTTAAAATCATGATCTGTCAAAAGAGTGACGATGAAATCATCAGGTTGAATACCTTGCCGTATCTTTGTAATGAAATGTGAAATTCGAAACATAATTTTATTTCTTTCAGTCTTTATTATTAGCCTTAACTGAGAAGATTTTAATTTACTTTAAAAATTACTCGGAAAAATGTTTTGGATTGCACCAAACAAACAAGCAGAAGTTGAAAAAGCAATTTCAATTAAATTGCTCAAAGGTCCATTGTTTTCATTCATTTCATTTTCTTTCCTGCTTTCGAGTGCTGGAATGAAGCACCAGCGAGTGTATTTTTCATACGGAACTCACCCTTTTGCAAACAATTTTCTTCTAGTTGTTTATTCTGTTTTTGCATAAAATGCAGAACATATGCTAGAGTTTGCTTTCAAAATGGAACTGGTATTAAGCTTCATTATTTTGTAAATTAAAATTGATAGATTAATTTTGTAAAAAAAACGTGATGAGAAACCTAGTAAAACTCACCTTACTTGCAGAATAATATACTGTTTTTACAATATATGAAGAAACTATTAAACTATGATAATATTGTCTTATATCCTATTCCAAAGTTCACTTTTCATTGTAGGAGATAATGAAAAGCAGACTCTAATAAAAAAATTTATACATAAAAAAGTCAAATATGCCAGTAACTCCAAGCTAGAGAAGAAGAATGTGGAAGAATGGCCCAAAATGGCCATAATTTATTATTATTATACCATTAAGCCAAATCCCTTTCGGGGTAAGCGAGACTCATTCGGTTCTAGCCGGGGATTAAGGAATTTATATGAGAAAAGTGAGAAAGGGAATTGAACGAGGCGGTATGATGGGCGGGCGCCCCGGATATTTAGATTAATCCAGAATTTCCGTGTTAATTATTTAAATAACATGTTCGTTCCGCAACACTGCTCCGACCCAGGTCACTGATCAATCTCTCTAGCAGGCACCCCAGGCGAAGAGCTTCATAAAGTAATTTAAATAATTGAATAATGTAATCCGATAATGAAATGATCATCTACATAAGTTCAAGAATACAATTTTGGAAATAGAAAATAAAATGTAAAAAATCAATCAGCATATTCGACAGTGTCATGTATGTGTGTGTATCTTACATTTTACGTGTATAATCTGCGTATGCAATAATGATAATAAATTATATCTACTCATAATTCTCTTTCCCAATCCATCATTTTATATTTCATTTACGAAATATACGTATATAGAGATATAATTTATTATGAAATATATAACCTTTTCATGATATTTAATTTTCATCTTTTTTGTTCTTCATAATGATTTTATAAACATTATTCAATAAAAAAAGTAACACTATCGAATACGCTGAATTATTCTCTTTGATTGTCGTTTTACTATCTCCAAAATTGTATTTTTCAACTTGTGTGGATATTAATTTTATCACAGTGTTACATTTTTAAATTTTATACCTTTCACTGAATTTTTTCAAAAATTGTTTTGATTTGAAAAAGATATTATTTACTTTTTTTGAAGTTCACAATGAATAATAATCTATGACATTATTTTATGGTCCTTTATTTGATTCTTCTTTCTTCCTGATGATGCTCACTGATGGGAAGATTTTGCTGACTTAATGTATGACCAACAATAAACAAGTAATTTAAAAAACTGGAAATGGAGTCCAATATAATTAACAGGTTTTAAATAATTTAAAATAATTTAATAAATAATGGAAATGGGGTATAAATATAAGTGAGAGGTAAATTTTTCTGAGTTGGGTATAGCTAACTATGAACAAGAAGTTTCATTTTAAAAACTGGAAATGGAATAAAATATCATTGAAGGTAGATTTGGCTGAGTCAGGGTATGACCAATTATCAACGGGTGGTTTTTCTTACAATACTGGAAACGGGTTCAAATATAGTTGATAGGAAGATCTTGCTGATTTTGAATATATCCAAGTATAATCAGGTGGTTCTTTCAGAATACTGTAAATGGGTTCAAATGTAATTGAAAGGAAGACTTTCAAAAGTGGGAACAGGGCCAACTACAAGCTGGTGGTTTTTTTTTTTAGATTACTGTGAATGGGTTCAAATATGATTGAGAAGTAGATTTGGCTGAGTTAAAATATGGCCAACTATAAACGGGTATTTTTTTTGTACTGGGAATGGGTTAAAATATAATTTATGGGAAGATTTTGACGAGTTGGGGAATGGCCAACTATTAATCTTTTATAGAATACTGTAAATTTCTTCAAGTATAATTGCTAGAAAATTTGTGCAGAGTTGGGGTAGGGCCAATTGAAAAGCGACTGGTTTTTTTGTAATCCTGCAAATGGGCTCAAATATAAACGAGTGGTAGATTTTTCCAAATTGGGGTTTGAACAACGCTAAGCGAGACATTTCTTTTTAAATGCTGGAAATGGGGTTGAATATGATCGAAAGTAGATTTGGCTGTGTTAGGGTATGGCCAACTATAAATGGGTGGTTTTTTCATGATACTGAGAATTTTTTCAAATACAATCCATAGGAAAATTTCGCAGTTAGGGCATGTCAAACTAAAAAGAACACACGGTTTTTCTCAGATCCTGGAAATGGGGTCAAATATGGTTAAGAGGCAGATTTGCCTGAATCAGGGTATAGCCAACTATGAAGGGGGGATTTTTTCATAATACTGGAAATCTGTTCAAATATAATCGATGGGAAGAATTCGCCGAGTTATGGTATGGTCAACTATAAATGGGTTGTTTGTTCAAATACTGGAAATGGGTTCTAATATAATTATTAGCAAAATTTTTGTGAGTTGGGGTCAGGACAACTATAAGCGGGATTTTTTTGTAGTAATTACTGTAAATGTGGTCAAATATGAATAAGTCACAGATTTTCCGTGCTTTTTGATAGCCTACTACAAACAATTGTTTGAAAAAAACTGTTGATGGTGTTAAACATGATTGACAGTTAGATTTTGCATAGTTTGAGTATGGCCATATGAATATGTGTTTCTTTGAATACTGGAAATAGGGACAAATGTGATTAAGTGATGTATTGTATGTTGCTGAGTTGGGGTATGGCCAACAATAAACAAAAGTATTTTTCTAATTTTGACCTTCAAAATGAGTTTTGCGGGTGTTAACATGGTAGAAATAAAATTATTTTGAAAAAATATAAAAAAAGATCGACAGAAATAGACTGGGGATAGGCTAAGATACAACAGAAGAGAAGCGATAAATGAAGAATGATGTAGGCTCACGAGGAATAGACTGGAATAAACTGGAATGGACTGGGATTGACTGGGTTTCAGAACATGGGATTGAAGAAGATAACCGATAAATAATTACATTTTCAAAGAGATATTCAGACAGAAAAGGGAATTGCAAAATAATTACACATAATGGAAAAAAAATCAAGTAGAAAAACGAGGAATAGACTGGAATTTACTGGAGTAGACTAAGATAGACTTAGATGGACTAGCCAACTACAAAGTCTTCTGAAAAAGATAGACGGATAATTATATTGACATAGAGATTGAAAAAAATGCACTCAGAAGAGGACTGACAGAAGAGAAAATTGAAAAAGATATACAAAGAGCGATATTCAACATAGAATAGAAAATTCGATAAACTGTGAAAAAGCGAAGCGTATTAAGAAGGATAGGTGGAAAATTATATTGACAGAGAGATACAAAAATGATGAAATAAATGAAATTCCAAATTAAAAATAAAATTTAGAAGGAAAAACTATTTTCTCTCTGTTGTTTCTCTATTTTCCGCTAGATAGATTTATAACATACGAAACGTATGCTTTAAAGCGGAAGAGGATGTTACCGGAATGAAGTAGTAAATGGGGTCAGTGAGATTTCACACACCCTCTACGCAGCTATGAACACTTGTTTTCTCTACTTTTTCCCCTATCTCTCTTACCCATTTCTACCCGTCTGACTCTCTGTCTCTCTCTCTCTTTCTCTCTCTATCTCACTCGCTCTCTCTCTCTCACTTCGACTTTCTGACGTCACGCTGAGAATGACCTCACCCATAAAATCCACGTACCCGGGTCAAACGAGGTCGCTATAAGAATGCGATAGTTCGTTGTATGGATCAGCTTAATCTGGACGTCTTACAAAAGTTTATCCTACCATGATGAAAAAAACTTCTTTTCTCCAATAAAAAAATAACTGGGAATGCACCTTCCGTTCCTCTGAATGTCGATTTTTTGTCACATGAAATAAAATCTGATATGAGAAAAAATCGTTTCTTACTGAAACATCAGCAGAAAAAGCCTTGTTCCTATATTGTTTCAACTCACCGGCAACGCCCTTCATACAACCCTCTAAAGAATAAAAGCGAAACGTATCAAAATTAGAATTGTCTTAACTGGAGCCACATTATTCATAAAAAAATTACTAAAAATATCTCTTTTGCATCTTCAGTCCAGTCAACCTGTAGCCTACAATATTCAATCGATTTATCTAAAAATTTCAGAATAAATTGACTAGATCAAGCTGCAGTGCTAAATTCCAGGAAACATTCACAGATTTATTATTTCTAGCGTCATTTCACTTTGTATGTCCATAATTAGATTTTTTTAAACTTCAGTCCACCTCTAGCCTGAAATATTTTTGGATTCGTCCAGAAATTCTATGATGAATCGACTAAGTGAAGTTTTTCTACTATTTTTTAGGAAATTTTGATTTATTAATTATTTCGAGAGCTATTTCAGTCTTCGTAGCCAAAATCAGACTTTTTAGCAGTTTTGTGAACCCAAAAATGTTGGTTAAATTTACTAAATAAAGATCCAGTACTATTTTTTTTATAATTTTTCGGAAATTTTGATTGGTTAATTATTTATAAGATTTTTTATCATTCCAGTAGACCTGTATCCTACAATATTCAACCGATTAGTGTAAAAAGTTCTAGATAAATTTAATACATGAAGTTCTAGTACTGTTTTCTTTAGAAATTTTTGATTTAATAATTGCTTTTAGAGTTATTTTGGTTTTAATGTCAAAAATTAGATTTTTTTGCAGTTTAGCCAAACAATAGGCTAGAACATCCAGTGAATTCGTTTATACATTTTAGGATAAATCAACTTGAAGAAGCTTCAGTTCAATTTTTCAGGAAATTTTCATTCATTATTTTAGACTTATTTCATTTTTTATGCAAAAAATTCGATTTTTTAGTACTTTAGTCTATCACTAGATTCAAATATTTAACCGATTTACCTACATATTTTTGGACAAATCAAATAAATGTAGCCTTAACACTGTTTTTCAAGAAATTTTAATTTAATTATTATTTCTAGACTTATTTTGATTTTTATGTCAAACATTCAATTTTTTTCAGGTCAGTCGACCAGTGATCTGAAACATGTAATTGATTCATCTATAAATTTTGAAATAAATAGACAAAAGGTAGCTCTAGAGCAAATCTTCAAGAAATATCAAGTAATCAATTATTTCTAGAGTTATTTCAGTTTATATTCCCAAAATAAGATTTTTTATCAGTCCAGTCGACCTGTCGCTGACAATGTTCGACCAATTTGTGTAGAAATTCAGGATACATTCACTAGATGAAGCTTCACTGTAATTTTTGAAAAAATTTTGATTTTCTAATCATTTCTAGAGTTATTTTACGTTTATTGTCCAAAATTTGATTTCTTAGCAATTTAGTCGACCCCTTGCCTACAATATCCAATAATTCAGAATACTTTAGAGCTTATACTATTAAATCGACTTGTAAATTTTCTCAAATATATCTAAGACAATATAAAATACAGAAACGGTTTATAATTATATTTCAAATTATAATATCAGTATCAACACCAATTCAATGCACTACATTGTTTCGAGTATTGAATTCTTTTGTTAAGTCAAAATCAGTGTATTTCATTTATTGAAAATTGTTTTTAAACGCGAAATATCTAGAGAAGACCACCCTACAGTAGTTAATGAAACTACAGTAGATAATCGTTAATTAAAAGCACAAAAATACCCAAAATAATTATATATATAATTTTCATTTATTACCAGATAAAGTCCTGAGTATTTATTAGATTAAAATTATTGTTTTGCGTAAATTAGTATTTTAATTTAATGATTATGTACTGTACGTTTATTACTCAATTGAATGAATTTTAATATTTAGATATTTCTCAAAATTACTCGATAAACTTTGATATTTTACAAACAATGTTGATTCTACTGATATAACTTCTGACTAGACGGGTTGTATGCATCACAGATATTTTCGCAAGATTTTTAATACATCAAGGGAGTTTTTTTACGTAGAAAGTTTCAAGTGACTGAATTCAAATGGAAACTTAAATTCGAGAAAATGAATAATTGAAGCACTAAAACCTGGTTTACTAACCTCAGAGATTTCTTCCAGTAAATAAAGCATACCGTACAAACCAAACATATTTGGATTCTTGCCACTACGACTGGACATCCTAAGAGTATATTCTGTTTTGGAAAATTAATTCTTAACAGTCCTGTAGAAACCTCTTCTTTAATCTTCGGCAATTTTCTAAAACGTTTTATTCTATAATTCAATGTAACGTCCTGGAATTTCATTCCTCCAATTCTCAAAATTTTTAATTATTTTGTCTTAACTATACAGAAGTTGAGTTATGAAAGAGTGTGAGTATGTATGTACAAGTGTGAATGCGTGAGTATGATGTGAATCGTCTAGTTGCAAAACCGGCCAACTCCTCGATTTTGAGAAATGCGTTTTTTCAGTTTGTTCAGTTCTATGTGAACTTTTTAATCAACTGAAAATAAGAAACCGTAAAAAACCGCGCAAATACCTGTTTTATATGCGTTCGAAAATCACGACTTGCTGCAAAACCGGTCAAATCTCCATGCTGAAAATGGCTGCTCGTTTCGTGTAGTGTTCACCTACATTCTTAAAGATAAAGAAGTTTGTGGAAGAAGTTATTTTTAATCAAGCAAGAAATAGGAAAAATTTTTTTGAAACATAATGCCCAAACCAACAACCAAAAAGTTTTGGTTCCCATCTTATCCTGGCTAAGGGTGACAGAAAATCAGCTTTTCCCAACAATTTTGTTTTTTGGAGATGGCCGGTTTTGCAACTAGATGATTCTTGTGAGAGTGTACGTAGTAAGAGGCTCGTGGCCACATGTATCACTTAACCCTACGATAACCTTCTCTCTATTTTGGGGTACCCCGAACTTCAATGCTCATCATTTTGATAAGAATTAAACTAGTTCTTCTCTAGACTAGCCAATCCCTCCTCAATTATTTATCTTTATCCAATAGACTGAGCTCTCATTTACAAATGTGCACCCCTATGGGTATCAAATCTTCAACAAAAGCGCATTCCCAACAATACTCTCCGACCAGACCAGATCAGATCAGTCTTATTCAGCTGGTTACTTCTTTACGTCATGAAGTAACACGAAAAGTCTTCGGTCCCGTAGGTAAAACAGTTTTCTCAGTCTATTCTTGTTGGCGACAGCAACAGTCGATTGGTAAGTCCTGCTTATTCCACGTTAAAAACAGATTTTGTCCTTATCACAAAAACTAGGACTCAAGTATATGGGCGTTTCCACGAAAAGTGTCATTTTTCTGTCACCGTGATATTATACGCAAACCAACACTAAAAATACAAGTTGTATTGCGTAAAAATGTACAGTCAGACTTCCTGAAATAGAAGCGAAAGCTAACAGTCATTACAGAAGCGCTCGTAAGAAGATACAACATATAATAATTAGAAAAAATTCCAAAAATATTTGTCAGCAGCTACAAATTGAATGCTTTGCATGCTCGCAGCTTTTGCGCGCAATGTTTGAAAATTCTGATAAAAATCATGCTAGTTCAGTGGAGTATAGGCTACTGAAATTTCACGGATTTAACATTGTGCTTCGATTTATAACTCAGCAAGAAAATCTCAAAGTCGTGTCACCGCTTTTACAATTTAAATGTCCGCTCCAAGGTCTGTAGTTGTGGAAAGTGCGCGCAAATACCCAGGCCAGAAATCTTTTAATTTTTTATTAGATTTTAGTGGACAGTAGACGCCTAATGAAGGAAATAGATGTGCTAATAAAATTATCGAAGTATCATGCATTCAAATATCGAAAATTTTGAATTTGGCGAAAAGATGTCCACTCCATCATCGGACTTTACTTCAAGAATACTTGAAGCACGCTCTTCTATGCTTACGGAAAATAAGCAGTATGTTGGGGCGAAGAAGTTTACTATGGATAAAGTTAATATCGCAGTGCGCGCAAAAATTATGACCAACTTAAGGCTAAAATGTCCACTCCAAAATTTCAGCGAAAATGTCCACTCCAGCGCCAGCAGCTGTGAAAATCGCGCGCATCAAGATAGGATTAAAGTTTTTGCTGACTTTGCTGTATTTCGGTGGCCAAAAAACGTCCCCGCAAGGAAAATTATGTGCCTCAAAAATCATGAGCACTTCGTGAAAATAAAACTCAAAATTTCTATATAAATGGATTTTCTTCAAAAGTTACACGTCAACAAAAAATTTTGTTTCACAAAAAAGTTCCGTTTTAATGAAAGGAATAACTTTTGTCTGAAACTTTTTTCCAAAAATTCAGAATGTTTTCAAATATTACAAAAAATTGTCAAATATTGGAAGAATATTACTTGTTTCCATCGAGTTACTCCTCTGAAAATAATCTTTGGACAGAAAGGTTTTTCTATTTAAGAGGCCCAACGTTTTTCGCAATCTAACATCATATTAGTTAAAATGAAAAATAAAAATTAATTTTATATCAAATTTTTGGCAAGTAAATCTGCCATTATTATAATAAGTTGACCCTTTCTAACAAATTGAATTGGAGATGAGTTCAAAAAAATATTTCTAATTTTTCTTGAAAGTATTCAATAAAGAATAGAATTTTAATAATGAAAAAATATATTTGATACCATATTTAACTAACTTTCAATACGAAAATTAAATGAAACGCTCAACATCATTTCATTTGCTTCCTTTATTGAAAGTAAATTGTTCGTGATGCATCTTGATATAATTTCCAATACAGTTGATGTAAGTAATATCAGATATTTATGATTTATTCATAATATTTATAATATTATAAATGTATAATATTTATATATTCATAATATCATGTGGTATAATTTTGTATATTTAATAATATTTAGAGAATGAGGATTCCTTTGGGTTTGAAATTTCCCGCCTTAAGTGAAATTTTGCTTCATACCGCCATGGTAGACACTGTCTACTCATACCTGTCAAAACGACTTTGAAAAAAAATTACCCTTTCCTCCAGCAGGCAGGGGGGTAGGTCCTTTTTCGCGAATCGAAAAAAATTTTCGAATAAAAATTACGTATTTCATAAAGGAGAATCTGAATCTGTGATAAAAAATTGGGGTTCCCATTTGAAATTACAAAGTTACCCCTACTCCGGCTTCCTGTGAGGTGGGGTGGGGTAAATTTTTTCAAACTCGCTTTTCCCCCTCGAAAATGAAAAGTCTTTCTTATGGATATCTTTGTCATAGGATGCGTATTTTTTTTAGATATTTCGATGTCTCAAGTTTAAAAAAACACCCAGTATATTCTGAATCAACATTATGGTAATTCAACACTACTGAAAAGTATTCTGAGCATTAAAGAAGAAGAAACAACCCTCTTCCACCTTCCATTCATAAAATATCATTGATTAAATTGACTGTATGGATTTATTTATTTCAATATTTCTTGCAAACTACGCTCATGCGCAAAAATATTGACCAAGCTAAAAAATGCGTTTCTACATGTATGTAGAACGTAGGAAAAAAGTTTGAAATGTGTGCCTCAAGTTTTTTTTCCCCTTTTTTTTAGAGAAAATGACACTTTACGTGGATATGCCAATATGTGTCCTTATCCCAAAAACTAGGACCCAAGTATGTTTATTCTGTTCATAGTGTTTTGGAAAATGATGTTTATTGATGTTTATTGATGTTTATTGAAATAATGTTCAATGATTCTTCTGAATGTTCTTTCGATTTGATGTTTGATGTTGTGAAGCTAATTGATGTTTTATTTTGATGTCTATGATGAATTATGTTCTTTATTGACGTTTTTGTATTGAAAGAATTTAATGTTTTATTGGTGAAAATGATTTGATGATTATGAAAAATGATGTTCTATTCCAAACTCAGTGTCCGTTGAAAGAAAGTTAAATGATCTTCATTGAAGTTGTATTGAAAGAGTTTGTTTTCTGATAAATCAAGCGATGGTTATTGGAGAAAATGAATGATTTGGGAGCCTAGTTGATACCGATAACCTCCCATGGACAAAGTGTAACTCTTAACAACTTCTGGATAGCCAAATAATAGGATTCAAACAAAAATGCATAAATAAAAGGGAAATGCCTTGATAAAGGAAACCTATGTAACACCCAAGGATTCAACAAGGAAGAACCATTGATGTAAAACCGAGAGAGAGAAGGTTATCGCAGGGTTAAGTGATACATGTGGCCACGTGCCTCTTACTACGTACACTCTCGCATCATACTCACTCATTCACACTTATACATACATATTCACACTCTTTCATAACTCAACTTCTGTATAGTTAACACAAAATAATAAAAATTTTTGAGAATTGGAGGGATGAAATTCCAGGACGTTACACATTCCCCCCTTAAGAAGGACATTATTTGAAAAAAAAGAATGCTTCTTAGAAGAAATTTGGCACCTTCAATTCTCTTCTTTGAATAGGAAAATAGTTTTACATAAATGGTTCTTCCTTGTTGAATCCTTAAGTGTTACATAGGTTTCCTTTATTAACGCATTTCCCTTTTATTTATTCATTTTTGTTTTTAAATTCTATTATTTGACTATACAGAAGTTGTTAAGAGTTACACTTTGTCTATGGGAGTTTATCAGTATAACTACGCTCCCAAAACAAGCGACATGCTTCGCGCTCGGTTCTTTCGCGAATTGATATTTTATTACTCATCTGTTTTTTGAGTTCTTCAAGTTTCTTAGAAATGTTAAGTGATAATATTTTATCACCTTTTTTTACGAGGGATAGAGGTTTCTGCCCCTTTAGTCAAAATAATGCGTTCTGTCAATTCAATCGATCAATGATCTCTTTACAGTAAGTAAAAAATTGTTTTGTGAATGTTGTTAACATGGTTTTACAACAACAACAAAATGCATATGTGTAAATTAAGTATTTACGTGTAATTATTGTGTGTTCTTTTAGTGATGTAGAGTCTGAGGTGTACAAAGAATTAGAGGAGATTGCTGATACTCTTTCCACGGATACTGAAAATGAAGCGGTGACTTCTAAGGATGTGCATGAGGAATCTTTAGTTGTTGCGGGTACTTCTACTGGATGTTCAATTTATGGTGATAGACAAGGAATGGTTCAGAGGCAGAAGGTTGGTCCTAGAATCATCTTCGAAAAGGTCATCTTACGGGTCCCTAAATTTCCTGTCAAAGATGTAGTCAAATCAGGAAAACCTAAAAAAATGATCCTTCCCAGACGATCGAGGCCAGTCGAAAAGAGGAAACGTAGAGTGTTGTGGGAACTTCATGATTGTTCAGATGGATCCTGTTGGTTGCCGATTAGACCTGGACAAAGTACTAATAAGAAAAGAACGATGTTTCCTGACGGTACCAAATTCTTCAGGATGGAGATTTTAAGGAAAACCTTGAATTTACCTGAGCATTGGTTCTTGAATGGAGAATCGGGTTTGAATGATCAATTGGTTGAATTAGAGGATCAAATCAATTTACATGGATGAGATGAGTATTGTTTATTGGAAACAAATTCTGGAAGATTCAGATGGATTAACTGGTTGCAGTAAGTTGAAAAACCTTCATTTTTTGAGTTACAGTTAGTGTTACGTTACTTGTAACTGTAGCTAACTACAGTTACTAGATAAACTAACTTCAAGTTACCTGAAAAGTTACTTTTTCCACTTGTTTGATTTTATAATTTAAAAATCAACTTGTCAGTTTCGGGAAAATCACCTTTTCGTATGATTCAATTTCAAACGCTTTAAATTTCTAATATTTCAAATCAAAAGACTGCATTTTGAAAGAAATAGGTGACTTTTTAACAAAATAGTTAATGTTTCAACCAAAAAGGTAAATTTTCAACAAAAGAGTTGAATTTCCAACCAAGAAAGATTTTTAGTCACATTTTTTAATTAAACAGTTGTGTATTTAACCAAATAAGATTACATTCTTTACTGGAAGAAATAAATTTGCAAACCAAAAAAAAACACTTTTGAAAAAAAGAATTCAATTTTACATGCGAAAGGAAGAATTTTCACCAAAAAAATTACTTTTTGACGAAATAGTTGGACTTTCTACCAAAATAGTTGAATTTTCAACAAAATACACGAATTATCAACCAAATAATTTAATTTTCGTACCAAAAATATTAATTTTCAATGAAAAAGTGCATTTTCAACCAAGTGGTAGAACTTTTCACCACTTTCAAATTAAAAAGACGAATTTTCAATGAAAGAGTTTAGGTTCTAACAAAAAAGTTAATTTTCAACCAAATAGTTGAATTTTCTACAAAAATATTTGATTTTTCTATTAAAAAAAACGAATTTGAAAGACAATAATTGAATTTTCAACAAAACAGATGAGTCTTCAACTACAAATATGAATCTTCAACCAAACAACTCAATTTTTAACCAACTACTTCAACTTTCAGCCAAGTAGTTGAATTTTGAACAAGAAAAGATGAATTTTCAACAAGATAGCTGAACCCTCTACGGGAAATTTCTTACAAAAAGGGATTAATTTCAAAACCAAAATCAAACACTTTTCAAAGAGAGTGTGGAATTTTAAAAACAAACATATGAATTTTCAACAAAAATTTTCATTATTTTGTTACACACAAGTTGAACTTTCTACAAAAATAGTTGAGTTTTAAATAGAATACGTGAATTTTAGACCAAAATAGATGAATGCTCCACGAAAAATATAGTAGTTGATATCATTTCAACCAAAAAATATTTTAATTTGAAATCAATCACAGTTAAACTCAACCGAAACAAGATGAATTTTCAACAAAATAGCTGGATGCTCAACCAAATGAAATTAGTTTTCTACCAAAATAGTTGAATAGTTGAATTTTCAAACAAACAAAAATCAGATTTTTTTACCAAAAGGGATAAATTTGTAAACAAAAAAGCCGAATTTCAAACCAAGAAAGAAACAAAATTTTCACTAAATTGTAGAATTTTCAAACCAGAAAGACGAATTTTCTACGAAATAGTTGCATTTTCAAAACAAAAATATGAATTTTCAAGTACAAAGTTAATTTTTTACCAAATAGTTGAACTTTCTACCAAACTGATTGAATTTTTAACAAAGTACATGAATTTTCGACCAAATAGTTACATTTTTAACCAAAATAGATACATTCTCAACGAAAAATATAATCGATGATATTATTTCAACCAAGAAACGATTTGAACTTGAAATTATTCACAGTTGAATTCAACCAAAATAGACGAATTAACAACAAAATATCTGAATCCTCAACGAAAAGAGATTAATTTTCGACTCATAACTGACCCACATATCTCTCTCAATAGGAGATATATGAAAACACAAAGTAGCTTCAAAGTAACCAAAATTAAAGTTCTAAATTACTAAAAAAATCGTAAGTCAGTTACGTTGCAAGTTACTTTTTATAATAGTAACAAAGTTACCATAAAGTAGCAAAATTTGATCAATAAATAGTTTTTTCTGAACTGTAAATGTGTAAAATTTAACTATTTGGGCAACTACTGGAATGTAGTTTAAACAGTTTCCTAACTCAAAGAGATAGCGGAAAATGACAGGGTGACGTGAATGCTTCCTCGAGAGAGTTTCAACTTCGTATTAGGTTAATTTAGGCCTTGAGGGAATCACACTATTTGACAAGTTCTCGGTTTAAACGTGTCTACTTCAGTCTTTCAATCAAGAACATATGCTCCTCATTCGTTGGCAGTCCAAAGAGTAAACATTTCTTCAGCAAACTCAGAGAAATAATTTTGAATTTGCAAATTTAAATTAGAAATCAAATTCCATGTAGGGGAGACACCCTACAGTAGATAATGAATAATCATTAATTAAAAGGACACATATCCCTAAAATAACTATTCTCTATTTTAATTCATTGAAACGTATGCTTTTTTAATTGTTAATTAAATTAGGTCAATTATTTTGCATGCCATTTTGAAATTAAATTAAATTTGAAATTATTTAAAAATAATGATTATCTACTGTGGGTTCGTTATCCACTGTATGGTTCTCTCATCTAATTGAATTTTAAGATGTTATAGATTTTTTTAGAAGACAGTCAAATCTTTAACCCGAAAAGTAATGATTTTTCTGCCATAAAAGAAAAATTTTCAATAGAAAAGAACACATTTGCAACAAACCCGTTGAATTTTCGACCCAAGAAAATGACTTCGAAAAAATAATTCAATATTCAACCAAATAATTATACTTTACCAAAATAGTGGAATTTTTACCAAATAGCTAAATTGGTAAAATATAAACACGAATTTTTAACCAAGAATGCTAATTTTCTACCAAGAAGGTTAAATTTTGTTTTAGGAACATTAATTTTCTACCAAAAGATTAATTTTCAACCTATAACTAGAATTTCCGACCAACTAGTTAAATTTCAAAGGAAAGAAGATAAATTTTTCAACCAAAAATGGAACCGTTATTATTATCATCTACTGTTCAACTAGTTGAATTCAACACAAAAAAAAAGAATTCTTTATAAAATAGTTGAATCCTCAACCAAATAGATGATTTCTCTATAAACAAAATTATTTCTGAAATTAAAAATTTAAAGCTTTCAATTCAAAATTTGAATCTATCATTGAGATTAATTTTCGACCCAAATAGACGAATTTTCAACGAACACATGACTTTTGTACCAAAAAGTTAAATTTCAAACTTATATGGAAAAAATTTTCAACCAAAAATGGAATATCTGCATTTTCAAGTGAAAAAAGTTATCTTCAAACCGAAAAAATGAATTTCCAACAGAATAGTAAAATTTTTAAATGCACAGTTTGAAAACAGCCAAATTTTCAAACCAAAAATATGAGTTTTCAACAAGAATGTTAATTTACAACCAATTTGTGAAAACCAAAAAATGAATTTGTTACAAAGTAGTTTGAATTTAAATCAAACAGTTGATTTTTCAACAAAATTTTTTTATTTAAATGTAGAAGAAGTTGAATTCGATCAAACCGGATTTATTTTAATCCAATTAGCTGCATTTTTAACCAAGCAGAATGAAATTTCACTCAAGAAAATTAATTTTCTACCAAAAATAAGAATTTTCCACAAAATACATGAATTTTGCACCAGAAGAGATCAATTTTTAACCAAAAATAGAATAATTACGTTTTGAGCGAAGAGAATTGATTTCAACAAAAAAAGGTGACTTTTCTAACAAATAGTTCAATTTTTAACACATAAAGGAAAAGTTTGCAGCCAAAAATGGAAAATTGACATTTTGAATAAAAAAAATATTTTGTAATCGAAAAAAATGAATTTCCAATACAATAGTTAAATTGTCAAATGAATAGCTGAATTTTTAATCAAAATTTTCAGTTTTTTCTACGAAAGTAGTTACATTTTCAACCAAAAATATGAATCCTCAATAAAAAATTTATTTTTCAAACATAATAATTCATTTTCTACCAAATCGTTGAAATTTCTGGCAGAAAAAAAATAAATTTCTATAAAACAGATGAATTGCGAAAAAAAAAATCAATTTTCAACCAAAAATGGAATAGTTACATTTTGAATGAAAAAAATGAGTTCTCAACACAGAAAAAAACTAAATTTACCCCTGGTATTTGAATGTTCAACCGAAGAGATAAATTTTCAACTAAAATGATGAATGTTCAAAACGAAAAAAACTAATTTTTAAGAAATGAGTTCCAACATTCAACCAAAGACTGGAGTTTGCACCCGAAAAGTATATTTTCAATCAGGAAGAATTATTTTTTACAAAAAAAAAAGATCCACAAAATAGATGAATTTTCAATTGAAAAAGATGAATTTTCAACCATACAGTTCAAGTTTGAACTAAAAAGAATTTCAAACAAAAAATGGAAAAGTTCAGTCTCCAGTTAAGAGAATTAATTTTCAACCAAAAAGAATCAAATTTCTAACAAATAACTTAATTTTTCAACCAAATAATTAAATTTTGGAATAAATAGTAGAATTTGTAACCAAGCAAGTTAAATTCCAAAACAAAAATATAATGGTAGATTTGAGCAAAAAAATTTGTCCACGTAATATGTGGACGCTCCCATAACCCTAAAGCTATGATTCTATTTTTTATAGTTATTAATTATAGTAATTTGTTGAATTTAATAAATTAATTAATTAACATTTTTCTCAGAATTACTTGGAAAAAAATATGATTGCATTAACTATGTTGACTATACTGATAACTTTTTCTTTGGAAATTATACCGAAAAAATAATGAATACAAATTTCCTGAGAAAACGATAAAGAATTCCATGAAACAGACTTAAATGAAAATTTTGTGACATATCAGTTGTATAACGTAGCCTGTGTTTGCGTCTAATGACTAAGGAATCTACAAAAACAATTTAGTTGCAATGTTTTTCTCTCTTTGCTGAAAAATTTTTCCTAGTTGAAAAGTCAAATATTATGTTGGAAAATTTTTTGTTTGTTAAAAATTTACCTTTTTTGTTAGACATTTGATCTATTTTGGTTAAAAATGTAGCCGTTTGGTTAAAAATGAATCTTTTCTGATTCAGGCTTCAATCATTTTATTGAAATTTGTTGTTGTTGAATTCAACTATTATTTATTAAAAATTTTAATATTTTTTATTGAAATATGACCAATCCCATGTCAAATCATCTGAATAATTTCAGCTATTGTTAGTAATTTTATTGAAATTTGTATTATGCGTTCTCTTAGATGTTAAAAGAAAACCCCCAAATAGATTTTCGGAAAAAAATCGAAAAACATAGGAGATATTGAAAATTAAAAATTTTGGTCCTTTTTCCTTAAATTTTCATAACTTCGGTGATTTCATAACATAATTTCTTTTTTTTTTTCAAATTATTCGTAATAGGACGCAGTTTTGAACAAATATATTTTAAAGAAACAAATTCCAAAAGCTTAATGAATTTTTCAAAAACTAATTTTGCAACTGAATTTCTAGAAAAAAATGTGTTTAATTATTTCTCGAAAACTGAGACAGATCCTATTTTGATATTTACAGGGCTTTCAGAGGACATTGTAAGATGCCTATATAAGAAAAATGAAGAAAATAAACACTGGGGTTTTTCAGAAATTCAGTTTAAATATTAGTATTTGAAAAATCCAAGAAATTTTCGAAATTTTTCAATTCAGAAAATATGTTATCATAACTGCATCCTGTTACGAATAAATAAAAGAATAGACCTTAATATCACTGAAATCATCAAAGTCATGAAAGCATGGAAAAAAGAAGGCCAACATTTTTAATTTGTAATATCTAATAAGTTTTTTTATTTTTTTGAAATTTTTTTACTATACTTCTTTCAACACCTTAAAAAACGGATACTAGAATTTTCATCAAAATTACTAACAGTAATTGCAATTCTTCAGATGAATTGACATGGAACTGCTCATATGAAATATTTTATTTTTCGACCGGAATTCATCTTTTTGGTTTAATTTGACTTTTTTTGATTTGAAATGAGAATATTTTCTGGTTGAAATATCATCTATTACATCTTTTATATTTTCCGTTAAGAAATAATTTTTTGATCAAAAATTAAACTAAAACTCAACTATTTTGTTGAAAATTCGTCCCGCTCTCTTAAAAGTTCAACAATTCGATTGTAAATGCACCTTTATTGTTAAAAATTCATTTTTTTCGAAATTCAATAAGTGCGATGGTTGGACACCTGACAGAAACTATTAGGGTTTCTGCCAGAAGTACAAGACCCTAATTGGAATTTCGAAATAACAGGTGACTCCTGAAAAGTCTGAGATCGATAAACATTGAAAAAGCTGCATACAGTGGAACATCCAAAATTGCCCTCACGTCTTTTACTAAATCTAACTTAGGGCCAATTTATCTCACCCCCTGCTTTCTAGTTTGAGATATATATATATATATATATATATATATATATATAAATAAGCAGGTTACTCCTACCCTCTGCATGTACATAATAACCCAAATTTTATGGATAAATTATACGCTACAAAAAACTTTCCCTCATATTTCAAAATGGATTCTAACAATATAGGATGATTAATGATTTTGGCTAAACTGGCCCAGACTAAGCATACAAGTAGACAAGCATTTTTGTTCCGATTCTTACTTTTTTAATAAAAGGCAAGTGGGAAAAAACTCCTTAAAATGCGATCTATCGGAGATGGATCACTTTGTATTATATCGGATTACTCGGGATTACATCTATATACAGAACCACTCTGGATTGCCTAAGATCACTCCGGATCTCATAAGATTACTCTGGATCACATTATATTATGTTGGATTGCTCCATCTATACTATACCCAAAAAGAAGAATTTTTAACAAAATGCATGGATTTTCAACTAAAATAGATAAATTTTCTACCGAACAGTTCAATTTTAACTGAAAAAGGAATTTCCGTAAAAGATATGAATTTTCAACTAAAATGGTGCAACTTTAACTGGAATAGTTATATTTTTAGTTCAAAAATTAATTTTCAACCAAGAAACGATTATTCAACCAAATTTTTCAATTTTCTACAAAGTAGATTAATTATTATTCGAGAAAGACTTTAATTTGAAATCAAAAACTGTTGGGGTAAGCCAAGCAAGGTTCATCTTCAACAAAATACCTGAATTTTGAACAAAACAGTTGAATTTTCAACAAAATAGTCGAAAAAAGCTTCAATGTCGGCAAAGTGTAAGAATGAAAGAAAAAAAAAATCGGTTTCGTAGAATATTGAAACTTTAATTACGTCCTTAAAAACATTCCCTCCCATATTTTCTCTCTCTCTCTCTCTCTCTCTTACTTGCCCTGATTTCCCCTCTCTTCCCTACTTTCCCGCTTCTTACTTCACCCTTCACCCCCGATCCTTCTTGAACATCATCCTCCCATAGTTCCCCCTCTCCTCACTTTCTTAGCTCACACTTCCTTTCCCCTGCTTTCCTTCTCCAGTCATCACTTTCCCTCTCCTACTTTCACTACTTCCCCCTCCCCACCTCCCTTCCTCTCCTCTCACTTCACTCTTCGCTTCACCAAGCTTCTCGAACATCTTCCTCCTGTAGTTCCTCCTCTACTTACTTCTCCAGCTAACACTCCCCTTGCTCCACTTCCCTTCCCCAGTCATCAATGTCACTCCGCTACTCACCCGCTTGACCGTACTAGCCCTGCCTTCAAATACTCCACTACCCTTTCTCGCTACCCTCCCTCAATATCCTCACTTACTTCCAATCTCCTTCCCTATTTCCCCTATCTAATTTCCTTTCACTTTCTCTTATTATCCTGCCCTTATTTTCCACCACTACCTCGATTTTTCCCTACCCTCATTTCCCCTACTTCCCCTCTGCTAATTTTCCCGAACTTAGTCAACATCATTACCCCTCATTTGTCTTCACTTCTCCTACTCCTCCTTTCCTCATTTCCCTCACTTCTCATACATCAACTCATTTTCTTCATTTCCACTCCTCTCATATCCCATCATTTTCCCTCTTCTAATCGCTCCACACTTTTCCTACTCCTCATCTCCTCATTTTCCCTTACTTCCAATACTTTTTCTCCTACTTCCACTCCTTTTATTTCCCCTCATTTCCTCTCTCATCATCTCCCCTTAATTCCCCTCTCACCCTTTTCACTAACTTCCCCTATATTACACCTCATTTCACCTACCTTTATTTCCCCTTACTTCCTCACTCTTATTTCTCGTTACTTCCCAACCCTCATTTTCTCTAATTTCCCCTACTTCCCTACTTCCCTAGGAACACCTACAAAACTCTAAAGAAGAAACGAATCGAAATCAAAAACTCTTCTGTATCCTCTCATCATTAATAAATAATTGAGATATATTTGAAATTCATTCAGGTTGAAGGGAACTTTCATAATAAGTGAATATGTGTCTTGAATTAGAAAATATTTATTTTGATATAAGAAAAGGAACAAAAAACAAGATATAATTAAGTTTCACCTGATATAATTTCCTGTAGTAATGACCTAGTATGTGTCAAAGGTAAACAGTTAACCCAATCTCGCTCTGAATGCTTCCTGAGGGCTCGAGGCGATGCCACCTTTTGCTCTCCGTGATTCCGATTTTCTTCTTTCAAAGACTCAACAACGCCCCTAGACACGAATGAAAAAGCAGCTTGTATGAACTTTGTAGTTCTGAACTTGCATGTATATACGAAAACTTCCAATACTATCACTGAAAGACTCTTTACGGATAAATAATAATTATTAAACATTTTTTGTTGTTGTAAAATGAAATTTTCATTCTATAATCTAATTTAATAATTTTTTTACACTTTCACATATAAACAATAATTAAAGTTACTCAGAAGTAGCGAAAATATTGTGTTTTAATGGGGGGAGGGGGTGATGGGCATCTCGCCGAAAACATCTACCAAGCAACCAAGTCCGCCAAGTGAAACGTTATCAGTACAATCAACGTTTGTGAAATTAAGGCTTGCCAAGTAATTCCAAAAGATATATATAAATGAAAAAACAAATTTTAATTGATGAAGTGACAAATATTTGGATAATGTCTTAGAAGAAGAAAAAACGAAAACTTAGCGAGATTAATATTATTAATTATTATTAATAAGAATATTTAATGTTGAATACAATATAATGCATATAATTAGTATTGCTATCGATATTGTTAATGACTATATAATTGTAAATAGTTTTTCCATTTACTATTTTCTTTCATATTCATCTAGAGAAGTTAGGTTGAAAATTTTTCACAAAATCCAATTTTAGGCATAACAAGTGCAATATCTAGAGAAATAATTGCTAAATAGAATTTTTCTGATGAAAGATACCGAAACTTCATCTATTTAATTTATATTGAAATTTTTAGACCAGTCAGTTGAATAGTTTTGGCTCCAGGTCGACTGAACTGCTGAAAAATTAAATGTGTTCCCCTCTTCTATAAAAGGGGAAAAGTGTATATGATTGAAGAGGTTTGAAAAACTTAGGAAATGATAAGTGAAGGGATGGTGGCAATTAAGGTAAGGGGTGCGAAGAGCGAAATAACGTAAGGATAGGGAGAAGAAGAAGGAGAGTGGAGTGATAATAAGGCTGGAGAACTGAACAGAAGGCGCGAGTCTTATAGGATGGGGAAAGTTAAGAAGTAAATTTGCGATCTTCTAAATGTTGGATGGGTATAGGTGTATCATATAGAGAGTGAGAGGAACAAACTCTAATGACAAAAAAAGAAAAACATAAATAGGATTGTGGGTTTGTTTCATTAAGGAAGGAGAGAATGAAGTTAGGAGAGAGTAGATTCGAGAAGTGGAAATAGGGAGGGATATCTATGAGAGGAGGAAAGAGGAGAAGTGTGTAAGGCTGGAGAGAGATGAGCGACTTGGGAAATGACGGGTAAAGGGATGGTGAAAGTTTGTGGTGAGGAGTGTGAGGAGAGGGATAATGTAAGGGTAAGGAAAATAAGAGAGGAAGAGAAGTGTGTAAAGTTGGAGAGAGATGAGCGACTTGGGCAATGACGGGTGAAGGGATAGTGGCAGTTTGTGGTAAGGATTACGGGAAGAGGGATAATGTGAGGGTAAGAAGAATGAAAGGAAGAGCCATCTTCTGAACGTTCTAGGTGTATGGTTGTATGTGATAGAGAGTGACGGGAACAATCTCTAATCAAAAGAAAGGAGTACTAAAATAGGATGGTGGGTTAGCTTTATGGAGGATGGAAAGAGTAGAGTTTGGATGTGGGCATGGAGATAGATATATATAGAAGGAGGAAAGAGGAAAAGTGTGTAAGATTGGAGAGGGATGAGCGGCTTAGGGAATAAAAGGTGACGGAATGGTGACAATTAGGAGTGAAGGGTACGGGGAGAGGGATATAGTCAAGGTAGGGAAAATAAAAGGAAGAGTAGGGTGATAATAGGGCTATAGAATTGAGAGAGAGGGGTAAGTTTATAAGAGCGTGGTTAGTTAGGAACTAAATGGGCCATCTTCTAAACGTTGGAGGGGTACATGTTTATGGGATAAAGATAGGCGATGGTCTATGGGTGCTAGGAGTGGAGGTATATAGTATAGAAAACAAGGGGAAATAGTGACAAGATTTAGAAGGGTAGATGACTAAAAGTGGTGTTTGAAGAGTGAGTGATATAAAAGTGGGAGAGAGTTAAGTAGGGATGGGGAAAAGTGGAGGGGTAACTTTCCAAAGGATTGAGGGGTAATGTGTATAAGATAGAGGGAAAGGAGGCTTGAGTACTATTATTATTATGTCCCGAAAAACAATAAATTCTTCTTATCTATTATTTATAAAGAACCTACAAGGTATTCAAGGTTTGTTTTTAAGGGTACTTTTTCTGATGATATTTGCAGCAATATTTTCTTGCATTTATTGGCATCGGGTATGGAGACAAGGCGGCAGAGCGTTGGTAGACACGAATAGCGTGTGGGGTGGGGTTTTATTTTCAGACAGGGTAGAAGAGACGGCAGACTGAGCAAACTGGGTTATCCCAGGACGATTCCCGCAGGGCAGCCAACTTACACGGTGATATTTCCGCGTGGTGGTAACCCCAGTACTCGACTCCTATCGACCATCTAAATCGCTCAAGCATCATTTGCCGATATCGCTTTGAGTAGAGACATCAATTGTTGATACTCAAAGAGTGACTCCCTATCGACATAATTTTTTGTCTTCCATACTCATATACGTACTATGTAATAATGCAGTTGTCTGAATAAATATTTTTATTCAGACAATTTATTTCTTGATGACCGGAATTTTTCTGCACGAATTGAGATCGGCGGATAAATTAATTTGGTTCAGAAGTCAAGTTTGATAAATAGAATGAAGTGATCTGCGATTAGCCGGTTCAGTTTTTTAGTTTAATATTCAAAATGAAAGACGCAATTTGAAACCAACTAAAGCAGCGCCTACAATGTTTCAAAATTTAAACTGCATAGCTTTTGTATGTCGACGCCCAACCTCTCGATTCTCACAAGAAAATTAATTCTCAATCAAAATAGTCAAATTTTCAATTAAAAAAGGTTATTTTGCAAGCAAAAATCTAATAGTTAAAGTTACAAGTGAAAAAATCAATTTTCAATCAGAATAATATCCAACTTTTAACAGAACCATACAATCTCCAACCAAAATAAATTCGTTTTGATCAAAAGGTTGCATTTTTAACCAATAAGTTCACATTTTTATAAAAAAAGGAACTTTCAAACCTCACAGGCAAATTTTCAAATAAAAATTATAATATTAAAAAATAACAGGAATAATTCAATTTTTAGTTAATAAAGTTAATTTTCACACCCCCCCCCCCCCCCCCCAAAAAAAACGAAATTTCAACGAAATAGTTAAATATTCAGCCAAAGAGATGAATCAAAAACCAAAAAATAATCATTTTTGACCTGATAGTTTAACCAAGCAGTTTGAAGTTTTAACCAACAAAAAAAATGAATTCTTAATGAAAAATGTAATAGTTGACATTTCAATCGAAAAATGTTTTAATTTCAGGTTAATAAAAGTTGAATTAAATGGAAAAAAGAACGTATTTTCAACAAAATAGTTAAATCTTCAGCAAAAAAAAAATGAATCCATAACAACAAAAATAATTTTAAACAAAAATTTCAACTTTCAACCAAGTACTTGAATTTTCGAACCATAAAGTTGAATTCTCAACCAAAAATCAAGAGATTGCTTCCCAAAACAGAAATAATAAAATTTTTAATAAAAAAAGTTGATTCTCACCCCCTGCAAAAGTTTGAACAAAATATGTGAATATTCAACCCAAGAGATATCTTCAACACAAAAAAAAATAATTTTTAACGAAGTAGTCAACTAGTTTAAGGTTTCAGCCAAAACAGATGCAGTTTCAACGAAAAATATAGTGTACATAATAATTACCGTTTCAACCATAAACTATTTCGTTGAAAAAACGTGTTTTTTTTGTTTGAAAATTAATTTTTTTAATGGAAATTTAACTACTCCATTTTTAGTTGAGAATTCCACTACTTCATTAAAAGTTTAACTACTTTGTTAAAAATTCATTTTATTTGTCTAAAAATTGAACTTTTTTGTTAAGATTTTGTTTTTTCTTATATTGAAATACGATTTTTTCAACAGCAGATTTAAATATTTAATTTTTTATTGAAAATTGATTATTTCTGGTAAAAAATAACTTTTTTGTTGAAAATTGATTATTTCTGGTAAAAAATAACTTTTTTGTTGAACATATAGAAAAATGTCTTTTTGGATTACAAATTTGAATGTTTTGTGAAAAAATTCTATCATTTTTGTAGGAGATTCAACTGTTTGGTTGAAAATTGACTTTTCAGTATGAAATTTATATCATCGGAAAGAAAATTTAACTGTTTTGTAGATTTTGGTTAAAAGATTCATTGTTTTATTAAAAATTAATCGGTTTCCGTCAAGGATTTGACTGTTTTGTTGAAAATTCGTATTTTTCGGTTAAATTCAACAGTTTTTGACCAAAATTTAAATATTTTTTGGTTCATGTATCATCTATTACATTATTTACTGAGAACTCGTCTTTTGATAGTAAATTCGCATGTTTCTGATTTTTTGTGTAAAAATTCGACCACATGGTTGAAAATTCATCTTTATAGGCTGAAAATTCAAATATTTTTCCGAAAATTGGCACCGTTCGCTTGACAGTTTAATCATTTGATCTCAAATGTAACTGTTTGATTGATGATTAATTTTTTTAGTGGAAATTCATCTTTGTAGGTTTGAAATTTAAAAAATTTGCTAAGAAGACTTTTTTTCGAAAATTCAACTGTACTGTTGAAAAAGAGAATTTAATAGAAAATGCGTCCCTTAGGATTTAAAATTAGTCTTTTTTGGTAGAAAAGTTCTTGGCTGAAAATTCATCTTTCTTGGTTGCAAATTCCATTGATTTATAGAAAGTTCGTCTATTTTATTTCAAAATTCAACTAGTTAATCATTAATCCTTTTTATTTGAAAATTTGATCATATGGTTGGAAATTTATTTTCACAGATTTTAAATTTAACTACTTGGTTAAAAACTCTAGTATTTTATTAAAAATTCGTCTCTTCTGCTTGAAAAAACAATTATTTAATTATAAACAGTACAGTTTTGGTATAAAATTGAAAGTCCGTTTTTTTCCAGAACATGCGACTTTTGGTTGATAATTGAATTATTTTGTGTAAAATGCAATATATTTGAACTAATGTAATGAAGTACATATATATTGATTTCAATAAAAATAATTCATTCACCTATTCTTCCCTTCCAAATTGCGATAAATTAAGTTGGAATATTATGCTGGTATTTTCTGTGTTTAATTTTCTTTCAAATTATTAAGTTGCATCTTTGTATTTTTTAATCGAAATTTTCAATGTGTGATAAATATTTACCTATCTTCTGATACAGTCTGTTGGTAAGCGTTGCTTATCAGCGACACTTCAGTAAAGATGATTGAACTCACCTGAAAAAAAACAATCATATCAATAAAAAGTTTTAATTCCTAAATAGAATACAATTTAATGTAAATTCAATATTTAAATATATAATATTATTGTAATATTAGTTTATTTCAATAATTATATTTGTTTCATTACTATTTACATCAAATGATACATCGTCTAATAATTAAAATATAGGTATCATGCAAAATAAATAAAAAATATAAATTTTCTCTTTGTATCTTTCTCAGCAAAACACCCCATGGAATAGTAAACCTTCATCTTATATTTAGAAACATTTATTTTTTCAACGTGAAATGCTTGCAACGAGCGTATTATAGGCGTGATGTATTGGCCCACGGGGTCATTTCCGCACACCCTTAAAGAGGCCTGATACCGCCAAGGCAAATTATTTTTTGTACTTTAACTTTCATGTGGAATATCACGGGACAAATTTTTATTTGAAACAAGAGGCTATAACGTTTTTTATTTCATCAGAGTAATTGTTTATTGTCAATATTGTCAATTTTTATTATTGTATTTACACTTGGATACCAATGACTTTCACTGACGAGAATTGACAACGAAATAATTCGACGTTCGATTAATCTTGTGAAAATATCTTCATCAAACAAGACTGTCTTATCAAAAGACTTATCCGACATTGATCGTTTTTCAAGGCAAATGATTCCGTTTGTAAACTCTGCAAACATGCTGCGATTACATCGAACAAATTACCACAAAGTTAATTATTTTTAATTAAGGTCAAAGCTGATATTTTGTCAAATATATATATATATATATATATATATATTTATATATTCCTTTGAAATTTTTTACCAAAAGACAGGAGAAAATTTTTCATTAGAAAAGTTATTTCTCAACGGAAAAGAAAACAAATCTTTGAAAAATAGTTGAAGTTTTAGCCAAAGAGATAAATCTTCAAGAAAAAATTATTTTTGACATAATGGTTCAACTTTTAACCAATTCGTTAAAACTTTTAACCAAAAAAAATGAATTTTCGAGCAAAAATGTAAAAAAAAAACAAGTTTTAGAATAATAAATGTAGAATTCAACCGAAAAATAATGCATTTCCAACAAAAGATTTAAATTTGCAGCCAAAGCGATGAATCTTCATGAAAAAGAAAATGTTTAGAAAAGCAGTTCAGGTTCAACCGAGTAGTTGCATTTTATAACAATAAACACGAATTTTTGAATGAAGAAGATGAATTTTCTACCAAAAGTAAAATTTGTTAGTTGAAAAAGTTAATTCTCAAAAAAATTATTCTTTGGCACAATTATTAAATATTTTGTGGAATTCAACCAAAAAGGAAAAATTTTCCACAACATAGTTCAATTCTCAATTAAAACAAATTGGGTTTCAAGCAAACCGCTGCATTTATAAAAAAACTAAATTTTCAACCAAAAAGATGAATTCTTAACAAAGAATATGATAGATGACGTTTCACAAGAAAAATATTTTCATTTTACACCAACAAAAGTTTGATTCTGGAGTTGAACAAAAGAAAAAGAATTTTCCACATAATTATTGAATCATCAACTAAAACGAGATAATTTTTGAAACAATATTTGCATTTTAAACAAAGAAGATAACATTTCTATCAAAAGACTGAAATTTTCAACCAAAAAATGATTTTTCAGTCAAGAAGAAAACAAGATTTTGAACAAATTGTTCCATTCTCTACAAAACAGTTGAATTTTCAACACAAAAATACGTATCTTCAGGAAATAGTTTAATTTTCTACCAAAATAGTTGAATTTTCAACCCAAATGAAATAATCTTCAACAAAACAGTTGAATCTTCAATCAAAAAGAATAATTCTTTGATAAAATTGTCGAAATCCATTTTTAACTCTGCACACATGCTGCGATTGCATCTAATAAATTGCTACAAAGTTAATTATTCTTAATTAAGGTCAAAGCTGATAAAAATAATTTGTCATTGTAAAACTGAAGAGATTTAAAAAAGAAACGATATTTTATCAAATACATATTTATTGCGAATTTTTCAGATTACATTTTCTTTCCCGAAAAAAGGGTTGAATTAATTTTACACGAAATCGCGATATTTCAGGACCTTAATATAAATTCACACGTCTTTGATATTAAGCTTTGGGAATATATAAAAGTGGAAGGATGGCGTCATAATTTAGAGGTATCTCATGAGCGAATCTTTATTAAAGAATTTTTCAACTTCAAAGAACGGATGTAAAAAATATATAGAACTTTATTACCTTCCATAAATTATAACTTGAAAAAATAACGAAAAATTTAAAGGGTAGAAAAAAAATTAGGATCAAGTCCCATTAAAGCACTCGTTATGGGACAAATCAGTAGGTGAATACAAACTTTTCTCAACCATGTTCAAAAATCCAAATAGGAACAAGTTTACTAAAAAAAAGATTTTATTCATTTTTAGAAATTTTCAGGTGCTTATGGGACGCATGTCCCAAAACAGTACTGCCGAAATAAGACTAAGTTGCCAAAAAATGTCAAATTATATCCAGTTTCACCAAGACTTTTTTTTGGGCAGAGAGATTTTAGAACAAAAGTATCGCGAAAGTCCAAATTTGAAAGTTCTACAAGTCCAAAAAGAATGTTTGGGATAAAAGTACTAAATCAGTTCTATTTAACTGTTTTTTCAAAATTATTACAAGTGTTCATGGAATTTTAATCCCAAGAAATACTGCTGAAATAGGAATAATATAACAAAAACTTGCAAAATATATCCCGTTTCACGAGGACTTTTTTAGGACAAAAATACCAGAAAAGTCTCACCTGATTTTTTTTGAGTAGGAATTTTTTAGGAATAAAGTACCAAAAAATCCCTTTTCATCCTTTTCTTTGTACAAGTCCTGAATAATTTTCAGGACAAAAGTACGAGATAAGTTCCATTTTACTTTTTTGAGATTTTTCAAATTTCTGATGGGATTTCAAAATTTTTAGCATCATTAAAATTACTTAGGTCTTTTAAGATGGTCAAAAAAATTGAATAAGACATTTTTTTTACTTTTGCCTTGAAAAAGTCTTTCTTAAAAAAATAGCTGGTATTTTTCCGGTATTTTTCTTCTGAAAAATTCTGTTGAAAACTACGTACTTTGAACTTTTTTATACCCTTAGTTCAATTTCAGTAGAACCTTTATGGAACATAAATCTCATGAGCATTTGTGAAAATGTTGAATAAAAAAAATGAAACTTTTATAGAACTTTTTTCCCAAAAATGATTCAGGAGTTGTAAGAATCTGAAAAAATAAGAAGGACTTTTCCGGTACTTTTATCATAAGAAGTCCTGGTAAAATGGGACATATTTTAAAATTTTGGGTCCCGAATAAAAATAAATGCCATTGAAATCCCATTGTGATCGCAATGGGATATTGGACCGATATAATGTATAATTGGACTAATTAATTTGTGTCTGTTCAAGTGCTTATGTGGCATTCGTGCCACATTTTCACAATTGTTTGTGGGTTTATGTTCCAAAAAAGTACTCCTGAAATCGAAATAAAATACCAAAAATGTAGGTAAGTCCTATTACAGTAGAACTTCTATGGTCAGTCAGTGGGAGTTTTCTGGAATCTTTGTCTTAAAAAAGTCCTTCTCAGTATTAAATGAAAATTAGGTCGGGCATTTTCGATACTTTCGTCCGTGTAAAATTTTCGAAAAAAAAAAAAATAAAATGGGACATTTGTAGTACTTTTGTCTTAGAAATTATTTAGGGATTGTGAAAAAAATCATGCTGGACTTTTCTGGTACATATGTCCTAAAAGATCCTGTTTAAAATAACAAAAAATAAATTAGGTGATACTTTTTTGGTACTTTTGTCAAAAAAAGTCCTGGTGAAACAAGACATATTTTAATTTTTTTTTACTTCAATTCTATTCCAGCAGTACTTTTCTGGAACGGAAATTCCATCAACACTTTTAAAAATACGAAAAAAAATTCAATGAAACTTTTCTATTACTTTTGTCAGGTGGTAGTAGTACTTTTTTGTACAAAATTCCATCAACTCTGGTAAAAATTCCTCATAAAATAAAATGCAGCTTTTCTATTACTTTTCTCGCACAACATTTTTAGGGCTTGAAAAAATTAAGAAAAAAAATTAGTTCGAAATTTTCTGGTACACAATTCTATTCTTAAAAAGCACTTTTACAATAAACAAATGTGTGAGCCTTTTCCGATACATAATACCGTGAAATATACAATTAAATGTGACTTTTCTGGTACTTTTGCCCCTTATTGAACTTTTAAAAATTTCTAATGAAAGATGGTACTTAAGTACTGATTTGTGTCATACCTAGAACTTTAGTGGGGCTTCATCCGGGATCCCGATAGGATCCCAATTTCAAAAACAGATTGCACTTTTCTAGTACTCTCATCCGTATTTAAACTTAAAATTTTTTATTGGTACCAAAGTACTGATTTGTCTTTCCCCCCGTAGTGGGACGTAAGCCGGGATCCCAACGGGATCTCAATGGGACCTTTTCCACTCTGGATGTTGCTGAATAATTTGAATTATTAATAAGACACTTGGAAGCACATGTCACATGTAACATGTCACATGTCACATTTTCAAACCTGTCGATTTATATCTTCAAGTACTTCGGTTTGCAGGAACCTTTCAATAAATCTTGAGCTATCAGACAGATTTCTTTGATTGGGGTAATTTAATGACGTTGTAACCTCAATTCTTCTGATAACCATTATGATTTCCGCAATTTGAAGAGCCTCTATACACGTGTTGAAATATCAAGTGCCTTTTTTGACTTGAACATACCAGTATTTTGTAATCTGATTATATTCCATGACAGTTTAGATGATTTGTTATAGGATAAGCTAAACGAGTATAAAAAAGGAAGATTCAACCTTGATACTTTACTCTAACTTGGTCAGTGGAATCTAAACATGTTGAAGATTTTTGCAATCGTCGGCTTTGTGGCTCTTGCCACTGGTGAGTTCTTTCCTAATATTTTATTAAAATTTTGCTTAAATAATATATTTTAATTTCATCAAACGTGCTTATTCTGAAATTGTCAGTGTTAAATAAATCTGTTAATTATATGCATAATACATTAAC
This sequence comes from Andricus quercusramuli, assembly GCA_932178445.1. Classification (NCBI taxonomy): domain Eukaryota; kingdom Metazoa; phylum Arthropoda; class Insecta; order Hymenoptera; family Cynipidae; genus Andricus; species Andricus quercusramuli. Next base: position 79,627 of record CAKNXH010063095.1, read on the forward strand.
TTCTAACTGTCATGAAAAAATTGTTTCTAATTTAAAAAGCTTTAAAAAATGTCACTTTATAACTTGAGTGTGGCAGTATAGAACAAGATAACAAAACAAATTGGAATTTTTCAAAAGAGTGAAAGACGATTCTGTATAATCGAAATCGCCATTTAAATATAAAATAAAAGTCCACTTTCGAGCTCTCAAGGTGCTGAATTGAGGCCAAAAAGGTTGCTTAAAAAAAATTATCCAGGTTCGAGAAAATTGATGTAGAATTTGGCAACCTCAGATATTATGATAATTGTGCAATAGTGTGATAAACAATCGAATTTTGAGTTTAAAAAAATTAAACCTGCTTCTAAAACATTAAGATTCTAAATATAGGTGAATCATACCTGATGTATAAAACATGGCCAATTTTTAAAAAGTCGACCTTTGGATAGCGATGAAAAATCAAATTTACACTTCTTTATATACAGAAAAACTTTCTTCCGAGATATGCGTATGCTGAATGAGAATGAAAAAGGTCTCATTCAACAAATTTATTATTTTTCGCAAAAATTAAAATTAAAACTCAGGATATCACAGTATTAGATATTTTTACGGTAAAAATCAGAAAAAAATAAATTTTTATTTTAATTAAACGTTAATAATTGCAAGAAATATAAATTCTCGAATTTCGACGTAAATTATTGATAATTCAACATTTTAAATAGAATTTTGTATTTCACAACTCTTTGAAATAAAAAAATTTAGAAATAGGAAACTCGCTAGTACTGACAATCTTATTCAGGAAATACTTAAATCTGTCTGGAGAGATTTTCATCCATACAATGTTAATTATATTAACAATATCTTGTACGGGGTTCAAAATTCTTTTATTATTCACAAATTATTTTGAACAAAGGTCTTATTCTGTAAAAATGTTTGTCTTGCACAAATTTAATAATGTTACATTTTTTGGATTTTCTGAAAAACTTAAAAGAACTACTCGTGTGAATTTTGAAATATATTTATTTCATTACAAGATGAAAATTAGAATGCCCAAAAATAAATTTTATAACTGTTCTTTGTCTCGAGGTTTCTTTAAGCCGCTTTAGATCTGAAATAAGTTAAATGGACTTCTTCTTATGCATATGAATTTTACTTGAATTGTTTCGAATTTACTTCTGAATTCTTTTGAATTTAAAAGAGCATTAGTTACATTATTAATGCACGTTAGTCACCTTTCGATAATTTCAATCTTATTGGGGGTAATATAATTTTATAACCTATAATTGGAATTTTCAAAATTCTAAAAATAATAAAATCAATGTTCAAACCAGAAATGGCATAGCGCAACCTCTGAATAATTTTTCAAAAACAAAATGTATGGCAGCCTGTTTTCACAAAAAGGGAAAAATCGGTGGGGGGGCGGGGTAGCGTTTGCGAAATTCGAAAATACAATTTTTTGTCGAGCACCGTAACATACGGAACTGAGAAGGTAAAAGTTAGGAAAAGAATAGTATTGTTATCCTGGAAAGATTCTGCTAGTAAAAGAGTGTTACTTCATTCAAAACAATTTTTGGTTGAGACGAACAAACTTCGCTGTAATAAAAAAAATTTGGTTTCAATTCTTCTTCACAAAAATTGTTTATCCTTGAAACGTATTTTAAATTTTATGAAGACGAATGAGTGACTGGTATCAACATGATAAATCTCTAAATCTGAAATAGCGAAGAGTGTTCACAGCAGTATTTTTTCAGCCAGAGGAAGAAATTTAGGGGATGACATTTGCAATATATAAATATTTAAATGTTTACTGTCACCCTACTATATATATATTCAACAAACTTTTTTTATTTGCAGCCAGTCCAACTGGTCACCTAGATGGCAAGATAGTTGGTGGTTATGACATCGATATTGAGGAAGTTCCCTACCAAGTTAGTCTCCGAAGTTACGAGTCTCATAATTGTGGAGGCAGCATCATCAGTGACAGACATGTCCTCACAGCAGGACACTGTGTCGGAGGATCTCCTTACCCATATTCAGTCAGAGTAGGTTCCACCCAACGACAATCCGGTGGGAGCATTCACCAGGCTGTAAAAGTAATCACCCACAACTTCACAATTACCGCCGAAGGAGTGCCAATCAATGATCTCGCTATCCTTGAAGTTAGCCCACCTTTTGAATTCAGCGAAAAATGTGCACCAATCCCTCTTTACGATCTGAAGGAGAAGATCAAACCAGAAACTATTGCTTTGATCAGTGGATGGGGAAGGACAACCACTGGTGGACTTCCTTCTAATCTTCAAGCAGTCAAAGTTCCAATCATTAGCAAAGAAGATTGCAATGAAGCCTATGACTTTTTGGCTCCAATTCCTGAAGGAGAAATTTGTGCTGCTTATCCAAATGGTGGTAAGGATTCCTGCCAGGGTGATTCTGGTGGTCCTCTTACTGTTGATGGAAGATTAGCTGGTATTGTCTCGTGGGGAATCGGCTGTGGTGTCAAAGGAAATCCCGGTGTTTACACTTCGGTTGCTTATTACGCAGATTGGATCCAGGAACAAATATCCGCGTAATTAGTTTATCTTCAAGAACATCTTGAAAGATGTTTCAAGGGATGACAATCTCTTAAATTTTCCTCCACAATTTGCAATAATGACGTGCAATCTTCAACTGGGATTGCTAAACTAAAATAATACTACATTTACTACTCCAGTTACAGCTTTTGTTTCAAGCGTGAAAGAACATTGTAAGTACCTGATGAATGCATCGACTCTCTAGGATATCTGTACATATGTGTGAAAAGAATGTGTGAATAAATATAATAATGAAAAATGTATTCCTCATTTAATCCCCTTTCTATTTTTATATCACAATTTATATCGAGAATTAATTTAGTAAGTGATTTAGCTGTCGATACTTGAAATCTGAGCCGGCTTCATTCCTGGATTATAGGCTTTAGCATATAATTTCCAACTGATACCATGTTAGTATCCGAATTGTATGCAAAGAGAAAATTCAATATAGCAATGAAATATTGTCACTTGTTTAATTCAACTTAAAAAATAATTTTTAATCGAATAGAAAGACAACATAGAAAAACTGATACAATTTTAAGCTGTCCTTTTTAAATTAATATTCTGTTTCTTCATTTTTCAAAAACCTAATTTTTCAACGAAATTTGATTAAGAAGGCTCTTATTAAGAACCGATAAACCTCCAAGCTATTAAGATTTTCATCAAGAAGCATTGCGTATCTATCAGTGATTGGTATTTTAAAAATCAGATTAAGCTCGTGATTATCATTCTAATTGTATCGAAGATTCAAATACCTACAATTCTGCTACTAAACTTTCATTTACGTATAGAATTGATAAGATTGCAAAGTTCATAGTTATGCTCTGATATCATGATTCAATCATTGATTGCCAATGCTTCTGGGCATATATAAACCCCAGCTTGCATCATCGTATCAGTTCAGATTCGACCACCAGTAGCCAGACAAGATGTTCCAGTTCCTCGCAATTACCGCCCTTGTGGCCGTCACAGTTGGTGAGTTACTTTCATATATGTATTTTTTCAATTTCCTATGCTGTCGATTCACTTGATGTTTCCCGTAATGATTGAATACAAATGTATTTTAACTTTTCAAGTCTTGTACCGAACCACTTTTTTCAATTATCAGAAACTCTTTCAAGTTTTGATCCTGATGGCTCCTTTTACCATCAGGATCGAATTCAAGGGGGTCATTGCATTTTATAGTTTACCTAACTCAACATTTTGTTCGCAGCCAGTCCCATCGGTAAAAACGATGGGCGGATAGTTGGTGGCCTGGAAATTCAAATTGAGCAGGTTCCTTACCAAGTCAGTCTCCACAAATACTCGAGCCATTCATGCGGTGGCAGCATTATTTCTGAAAATTTCGTTCTCACTGCAGCCCATTGCGTTTTTGATGACCCACCAAGAATGTTCACAGTTCGAGCAGGCTCATCCAATCAGAAAGTAGGTGGCAGTCTTCATAAGGTTGTGAAAATCATCAAGCACAGTTTCAGATTCACGCCCGCTGGTGTTCCTTACAATGATATTGCCTTGCTGGAAGTTAGCCCCCCGTTCCAATTTGATGATAAACGTGCACCAATTCCTCTTCACACATTCAAAGAAGAAATTGAAACAGGAAGCATGGCTCTTGTCAGTGGTTGGGGTAGAACTGATTCTAAAATGAGACCTACTTATCTTGAAGCTGTGGAAGTGCCAATGATTTCTAGAGAAGAATGTATAGAAGCCTATAAAACACAGGAACAGCTTCCAGAAGGAGAAATTTGTACGATGAATCAGGTTGGAGGAAAAGACGCTTGTCAGGGTGATTCTGGTGGTCCCTTGGCTTTTGATGGTCATCTGATTGGAATTGTCTCTTGGGGAATTGGTTGCGGTGTCGAAGGAAATCCTGGAGTGTATACTGATGTTGCTCATTATGCTGAATGGATCAAGGAAAATGCTGGACTCTAAGGACTTGATAATTTGGAGAAAGTTATAATCAACTCTTATTTTTGTCTTACGGCTGTTTCAAGAAAGATGAAAATTGAATTTTGATTAACTGTTTAATACTAAGACTTTTGAAGTCATGACTGCAATTAAAAATATTTAAGTTACGAATCTATTGTACATAATACCTGTCTGTGTGAAGTTATGAAATAACATTTTTATTTAAAAGATAAACTATTCTTGTTAATGTATTATAAGAAACGTTTCGCGCTTTCAATCTTTCTCGTTTTTTATTGGTAATTTCGTTTTAGAAATTGTGGCTATAGAGTCAAAGAAAATAAAAGATAGTAATGTAAAGATTTTTCAACTAGGTAATTGTATCTAGTTATATACTTCTAACAAAATTGGAGGAACTGTATATTTTTCCATCATCTATAATTTTCAACCCAACATTGCACAATAACGCTCGATGAACAAATTTCAGATAATAATTCTTGGAACATTCTGTGGCTTTCTATTTGTGTCAAAATATAAAAAATGATGTCACTCATTGCGGATTGAGAAGATAAGCAAATCAATATCATTTTTATGGAAAAAACGTTCTGGAATTTATCGATTCGACTATCATTCTGACTTTTATTTTTGATTGCAATAATATGTCTGACAAATAATATATTATTAATATGTAATTTTACCAAATTGCGGGAATTTTATAGAATCATCATACCCGTAACCTGGTTTTCCTGAATTTATTGAATCATTTTGCTGCTGATATGTCCGATAATCAGAAAAAGAAGAATTTTTTAGATAAAATGATTAAATCTTTGATCAAATCTCCAGATAACTGTTATATTTTAAAACAAGGAAACATTTTCTCATACCTAGAAGGAAACATTTTTTCCTTAGCTGTTTATGAATGAACTTGTATTTGTTTCTCAATATTTTCCGTAAATAACCTGATTAGATTACGAAGTTAATAATATCTTAATCATATCCTAAGAAGTGTGCCTAGCCCAGCATCTGCAAGTATATAAAAACAAGTCTTTACGAATGACAAGCATATTCGTATTGGAATCGATCAACAAAAAGCATTCAAAATGCTCAGATTTATTTTATTTTCCTCCTTAGTTGCGATTGAGAGCGGTGAGTTTTTTTTAATTTGAAAATGTACCCTGATCAAAACAACAATTCAAGAATGTTCACTACATACAGTCCACTTCAAAATAAGGAGAAATTTTTAATGAATTATAAAAGCGACGAAAATAGAACCAATGTTTATTACTGCAAATTTCAAAGGATAAATCGAAGCGTTATTTGAAAAATACATTTTCGAAGCAGAAATTGTTTATTTAACAAAAGCTTCTATGGAATTAATGTTCTCGCTTCAATTTTAGGTAGAAGGTAAAATTCTTATCCACTTTTAATGATCAAGGACTGACTTGATTATATTTGCAAAATAAACAATTTCAGGCTGAACCATTTTTTACTAAAGGAAGCTTAGATTCCTCCTGCAAAACGGAAAAAAATGACATTGGGTCTATTTTTTTCGATTGTATAAATCATTATAAAGGTTGGATACATTTTTAAATAGACAGTCCGTATAGTATATATGTATCAGGTGGTACCATATTTTTTATTTTTGAAAATTTCAGGTGTGTCAAATCATAATTTTCACAAAAAAGTTCATTTTCCACCAACTAGTTGTATTTGAAAAAAAAATATTCTGGACGAAAAAAGGTAATTTTTAATATTTCAACCAGAAGAATTTAATTTTAAATAAAAAACAGTTAGATTCAACGAAAAAATACGAGTTTTCACCAAAAAAGTTGAATTTCCTAGCTTTATGTCTCAAATTTATTTGTTTTCAAGGTTATACGTGAATAAATTTTTGGGAAATCTTACAAAGTTTCAAACCATTTAGAAATAATCTTTTAAAATTAATTTTTCAATGTAGAAAAGCACTTTAAATATTACAAGGAATAAAAAAAAATATCATCATGAAACCATTCACAATCCTTTAAAAGCTTGAAAATTCTATTTCAAAATCTTTAAATATCTCCGTTTAGAAATTTTTGAAATTTCTTCAAGTTCAGAATTAATTTTGAAATTTTTAAATCTTAGCAATATATCTTAAACATACTGGAATTTTTTTAAAATATTGTAATCTTGCAAAATTGCAAAATTTGACTTTTTAAAAACTTTTAGTTTTAGTTTTAGTTTTAGTTTTCTTCTAAATTTTATGAAATCATTTGCAATTGTTTTGAATATCTTCAATTTTTTTTTTTAAATATCGTTTGTTCAATTTAAAATCATCTGAAATTTTATCAGGAATCTGAAAAAATGTAATTGCTTGAAACCTTTAAAATTTCGGAAAAAGCTTCCATTTTCGAAATTCCGGGAAAATTATGTATTAAATCGTAAATAATGTAAAAAGGTCGTTACGTGTTAGTTATTACGTAAAAAGTGGTAATTTTTCAAATCTTAGTAAAAAAGGTACCATAGACTTTTCTAAAGAATTGATTAATTTTCTAAATTGTTGAACAAAAATTTTGTTAATTGTAGTAAAATTATTTTAAACAATTTTTTAAACAAAAAAATTTCTAAAACCTTGCATATTCGTTTTTGGAAATTTTTCAAATCTTTCAAAATATCTCACTTTTTTTTTAAATAATCAGTTCAAATTAATTTTCCAACGCAAAGAATAATTTTTAATTGTCCCAGAAATCTTGAGAGAATTTTGTTAATATTTGAAATTTTCTAAAATTTCTGTATGAAGTTTCTTGAAATCTTTTTAATTTCAGTATTATGCCTGAATATTTCTAAAACTTTTATATCTATAAAAATTTATAAAAATATTTATATTATAAATATTTATTTTATATCTATTAAATTTACTTGAATTTTTTCTAAGTTTTTGCAATCTTGCAAAATTGAACAATTTCGCTATTTCCTTCTTACGAAATCATTCAAAATGCTTTAAAATCCTTCTAATATTTTCTCTTGAATTTAATTTTTCAAAATATAGAATCATTTGAATTTTTCTCAGGAATCTAAAAAAATTGGTATTCTCTTGAAACCTTGAAAAATTCATAAAAAGCTTCTTTTTTCGATATTTCGAGTAAATTATGCATTAAAAGATAAAAAATGTGAGAATTTTATTACATTAGTTCTGAGGTCAAAAATATTATTTTATTTGATTCAAATATAAAAAATAAAGTACCACATATATTTTTGAAGAAAATATTGATTCTATCATTTTTTGACAACTATTTTTCAATTATAAGACATGGAGTCACATTGAACGCTGATAAAGATTTTTCTTCATTGCACAAAATAGAATAGTTATCAATAGCAATCTCTTCTTTAATCGATACAATTATTTTACTGAGAATAACATTTTTTCCAGCTAACCCAATTCAAGGAACTCAAGGTCGGGTAGTCGGTGGAAAGCAAATTTCAATAGAAGAAGTCCCCTATCAAATTAGCATTCGAAATGGTGCACGACATAGTTGCGGTGGAAGCATAATTTCGAAAAAATATGTTATTACAGCAGCCCACTGTGTTTCGATACCCAATATAAAAAAGTATAGAGTTCGAGCAGGATCAGGAAATCGAGACTGTGGAGGAAGTCTTCATGAAATTGTGAAAATCATGAGGCACAATGTTTCAATGAATGCAGATCTTATGCCGGTAAATGACATTGCCCTGGTTGAAGTTAATCCACATTTCGAATTTGGAAAAAAGTGTGCCCCTATTTCGTTGTTCAACCTAAAAGAAGAAGCAGTTCCAGGAAGTATTGCTCTCGTGAGTGGTTGGGGCAAAACTCTCGAAACTTCGAAACCACAGTACTTAGAAGCTGTTCAAGTGCCAATTATTGATAAAGAAGAATGCAGCAAAGCTTATAAGAATCTTCCAGAAGGAGAAATTTGTGCTATGCATATTCTTGGAGGAAAGGATTCCTGTCAGGGCGATTCTGGTGGACCACTTGTTATCAATGGGAGACTTGCTGGTATAGTTTCTTGGGGATTTGGTTGTGGTGTCATAGGAAAGCCGGGAGTTTATACTGAAGTGGCTTATTATGCTTCTTGGATTAAAGAAAATACCGGATTATGAAGACAAAAAGTTTTTATTAGAAAATTGTTATGTATAGTACCGGTTTTTTAGTTTAGGAAAGAAAAATAAAGTTTATCTCCTTAGTAAATAAAGGTATGCTACATTATTAATGAACTTCTTGTCTCGAAAATTGTTATACTTGAAAATTGAAACCAGTAGGTACCCTTGCATAAAATATCTAAGGTACTACATACACTATCCAGTTAGTGAAATATTTAAAGATTTTAGAAAATTCAAGAAACTTTCATAAAACGTATGTTTCCATTATGATAATATTTTTTTTTTAATTTCCAGGAAGAACAACAAATTTTTCTTTCCTTAAAAAAAATAGTTCCATTACCGATTTCATATGAAATCGGACAGTCTCACTGGTGATGTGAAAAAATTCTTCGGGGCTGAAATATATTTTTTTCCAGGCGAAATATGAGACATGTATTTTTTGTTCATCAAGACTTTGTTCATTCAAGGCTATTTGAATAATTTAGTGAATTATACAAAATTAACTTCAATTTTCTTCAAGAACTTGTATCTTGGGAAGAAATTCATCTAACATAATTTTCTTCACTGGAGCTGGTAGTGCAATATAAACTCTTCCAAACTCGTTGAAGAAACTTGAAAATTGTTGGAAATTTTCAAAATGGCGTGAATTTATAGAAAAAAAAACTAATAAGTGAATATCCTCAAAGAGGTCACCTCGATTTTTTTCAGTTTTTTTATTCATCTAGGAATATGTATCGTAAATTTCTTCCACGCTAAACTATTCCTTCTTACACAAAAAAGTACTTTTTATAATATAAAATTTTCAAAATTTCAATCTTCTGAATGTTAAATAAAAATATTGATGAAACTTTCCATTTTTTCTGTTCTGTTTTAATTAATTTTGCTCCTCAATCCATTCCTTGCGAACTCGAAAGAAACAAGACAAAAAATATGGAAAATAAAAATCTAGTAAAGAAGTAAAATTAATCCAAATAGATCAATAAAAATCATAATTTAAAAAATGTTCTGACTAAAAATCAAAATTCTGCTACTTTATACACTGTAAATTGACACTACTATAAATATTCTGAATGTTACGAGACTGCGGGGTTTTAAAATTTACGGCAAATTTTAGGAAAATTGAGATAAAATCTATCAAAACTTGTAACCTAATTTTCGCAAATTAACAAAAATTAAAAAAATGTATGCATAAACGGGATGACATAATTTTGCGGAAGAAAGAAAAATCCTGAATGTTGAAAAATATCGAAAATAAAATTACAGAAACAAAAAATGTTTGAAATATTTCTACATAATAAATTTTCGAAATTACATAATTCGCAAAACTTCAAGTTGTTAAAATCAGAAAAGTCTAAATGACCCAAGTTTCTAATTCTCCTGAAAAACTATTAAATATTTTCATCACTTAAGCGATGTACAATCATTTTGAGAAAATATGAATGCCCTCCAGGTACATTACAAAATAATTCATGCTTTTTTTCTTGATTTTTTTAGAGAGAATACATTTCTTTCTTCAAGATAACATTGATACGGGAATATCAGCGACAAATTTTTGTTGTTACTTTTTCATTTATGAGTAGCAGTTCACCTCAAATTTAATGAAACAACAAAAATTACGAATTTAAAAATATCTGTATATCTGGGGTACTTTTTCTCCTCCTGCTGTGAAGAGGAACATATTAATGAATACAAATTTCAATTGGAAAAAGTTTTATGAAAAGTTGAATGAAATCAAATTGGAAATTTTTATAAATTATTATCAATTTAGCCAAACATAGAAAATATAGGTAATCTGTCGTTGAGAATATCGAAAACACGGAAACATCAAATTGACAATTAAAAATTATTTCCTCTACTTGTTTCTACATATTTTGAATAATTGCTTTACTTTTCGATAACAGTAGATATTAACTTCACTGATTCTGTTCCATGCGTCAATTGATTAAACGCAAAACAATATTCAATTTCAATTTTATGATAAACATCTGAAGGAAAACTGTTTATGTTCTAATAATAATACTTCTTTTAATATAGCCACTGACCCAAATTTATTCACGTATTCTTATTACCCATAGTCCATAGTCTAAATCTATCAGATTGACAGTATCAACATGACATCCAGAAAATCGCGATTAGTGGTTGTGATAATATCTTATAAATAAGATCTTGCAAAGTGCTAATGTCCAGATGCAATTCGAGCCGCAGTCATCGAAAATGATTGGAACACTCGCGGTCTTCGCCTTAGTGGCGTGTATATTTGGTAAGTCTTTTTTGAAAAAATTTTCAAAAGTTCGAGAAATGTTATTAAAAAATAATCCTTCCTTTTACGTTCATTCCATCTACAGACAATACGTGACCCTAAAATCACAGGGTGCTATCCTCGATTTTGCCTACTTTGCAGTAGAATCTTTTCAACATTGGGTAGATTGTCGGTATAGACGTTCACTGATGATTATAAGAATTTATTTTATCTGTTCCTGAAAAGAATAATACTTTTACAAGTTTTAACATTGAGAATGCCAAAATTTCGGTGTAATATAATGTTGAATTTTAAGATAGAACTCAAAAGATGAATATGAGGTTGGTTTTACTGAAATTCGCATGTATCATAGATAAATTTATATGCTTACGCAGTTGTGATACATTGTAACCTTTCACTATTTTAACGTCGGAAGCTGCCTTTAATTTTGCGCTGTCATATTTTGTATGTGCTAGATAGTAATCTGTCAACGGGGCACTAGATAGTCACTTGTGGTTCCACACTTTTTTTATGTGCACATTATACTTTATAAATTTCACCTATTTAGGGAATGTTTTTTCAAAAATGTGAGATAACACCTCATGGCTTTAGATTCACGAATGGTCCAAGTTCTATTTGTTATCAAGGAAAACTAAAATAAAAACCTTCATTGATAGTACATTCGCTTTTTGCAATACTTTGTCAGATAAGCTTTTGACATCCTATTTGTATTGGGATACCTGCCTTTTATTCTATTCAATTCTCCAATCTACCATGGTTTTTTTCAACACAACACAGGATATTCTGACGTGTTTAATGTATTCCAGATAATTTCAACCTTTCATTCAATATTAAAATCGTCCAATTTCGATCTCACTAAAGACCTCAGGCAAAACGTTTTCCAATATAGTTATATCATCAAACGCAAAGACCTCAAACCTTAACCGGGAACTTCTCGAATTGGGAAATACAATTATTTGTAATTGAAAAATGATTTCGATACTAAATCTTGATCATTTCAATCTTCTTAGTATCACTCTACTGCAAATCAATTTCATCCATCTTCAAGATCAAAAATAGACGACAGGATTTTCTGTTAAACTTTTAATGTAATCAAAATATAATTTAAATTTGAATTTTTATGTTTTTTCACAAATGTCTGATAGTATACCATCAGGCTATTTCCCTTAAGGGGTAGGCAAGACTTGCTTGGTAATATATGAAACAACGAAAATCTAAATCTAAAGAGATCCAAAGCACTGTAAATTATTGTTTCCAGCTGATCCGTGTACAGCTCTCGATGGAAGGATAGTTGGTGGCAAGGAAGTGAAAATTGAAAGTTTTCCCTATCAAGTCAGCTTGAGACACTTTGGATTGCATGCTTGTGGTGGCAGTATAATATCCTCTAATTACGTCCTTACGGCAGCTCACTGTGTAGAAGGTTTCAAATTTTTATACCGAATTCGAGCAGGATCATCCCACAAACTCATTGGAGGAACGCTGCACAATGTTAAGAGAATAATCAGACACAGTGGATACATGGTAACTAATCATGGTGTACCTGTAAATGACATTGCTCTAATTCAAGTCAGACAACCTTTCAAATTTGACAAAACTCATGCTGCGATTCCTCTTCATGAAGGAGTGTCCGAAACTGGTATTGACGCCACCATTAGTGGATGGGGTACCACAACTTCAGGAAGATCTCCAAATCATTTACAAGCAGTAGATGTACCCATAATTAGTAAAAGCGAATGCAAAGAAGCCTATAGAAACCTAACTGTTCTTCCTGAGGGACAAATTTGTGCTGCTGTACCAGAAGGAGGAAAAGACGCTTGTCAAGGCGATTCTGGTGGTCCTTTGGCTATCAATGGAAAATTGGCTGGTATCGTCTCCTGGGGAATGGGCTGTGGTGTTGAAGGAAAGCCTGGAATTTATACTGAAGTAGCACACCATTTAGTTTGGATACGGCGTTACGTCAGATTGTGATTATCGTATGATAATGTGATATATCGTATTATTAGCGGAAAACATTGCATTTACAATTAGTAATATACGAATATGAAACAAGATAACACGAAGGAATATATATTTAGACTCAATATCTGGATTTGTAACTATAGGACAATGATCTAGATATTTAGGTGCAATGTCTTGATATTAAAATTTAATATTCAGATAGTAAATTTTAATATCATAATATTTTCATATTCAGAGTTTTTAATACCTGGATATTGAATTTTAATATCGGAATATTGCAGCTGGATATGTAGATCGTTGTCCTATAGTTAAAAATCCAGATTTTGAATCTTAGTATCCAGACCCTTTCTTCAACAGATTAATGTGGACAGGGACTAGAGAAATTCGAAAGCTCAGACTTCGAAATTGTTGCATTATCTAGGATTTAAATTAAAATTTATTATGTAGCGAGGTACTGCAACTTGAAATATGTTCAATACTAAAGTAATAATTTCAAATGTTTTATTCCCTTAATTTCTTTTCCAATCTTTAAATTATTTGCATTCTTCTTCATTTTACGTTCGTCTAAATTCTGTAGTTTCTTTGCATCATTTTGTAATCTTTTGAATTCCCTCAATGATATGAATTCCTTGAATTTATGCTCTTCCCTGAATTCATGGAATTTCCTGAATTTCGAAAATTCCCGGAATTCCAAGGAATTAAGAATAAGACAAATAATTCAGAAAAATTTATAAAAATATAATGAATTCACGGATTTCAGGGAATTCAGAATATTTTAGGAATTCAGATCAATAAAAGAAATTCAGGAAAATTCAGAATACTCAAGGAATTAAGAGGATTCAGAGGATTGCAAGAAAGTCAGGAATTCAGATTATTTAAGAATTTTTGAGAATTTCCAATAATTAGTTAATTCAGTAAATTCAAAAAATTCAAGGATTTTAGGGAATTCAGCTAATTTTATAAATTGTGGAGCATTTAGGTAATTGAAGAAATTCAGAAAATTCGAAGAATCTCAAGAATTGAGAATATTATAGTGAATATAATAATATTCAAGTAATTCAGGGAATTCAGACAGTTCAAGCAATTCAGGGAATCTAATCAAATTTTCAATAATTTGAACGTTTAGATATCTGTGAATTTTAAACCTGCAAGTGTATAAATTTGATTTTTCACAATCTCAAAGCAATGATAATTCCGAAATTTTCAGCCTTAAATGCTCTAAATTTGAAAATGGTCCTCTTTTATGTTGTAAATTTGATCAATTTAAAACCTTTATTCAAGCAAACGTGGGCATTTCGGGTTGAAATTAATTATTGAACCAAGAACTCGTTTGAAATATTTTTTACAACTATAAAATACAATTCTTATTATTGAAAAATGAAATCAAACGATTTTCAATGTTTCGATATGAAATTATTTTCTTTCTAATGCTTTCAATTAAAAGTTGTTTAATTTTGAACGACTTCAGTTTGCAATAACTTTATGTTCGAAGTTTCAGGCTATAAGCTGATGAAAAAGATTTAGAGTTTTTGAATTCATACTTTTGTAAAATTGAAAGAGGGAGAAGTCATAGAATTTTTTCAATATTTCAAATTATACTGACTTTTTTACATCATAAATTTCGGAGGTTCAGTCATAAAATAATGAAAACCTCATTAACAAAAAAAACAAATAAATAATATAAAAATATTAAGTAAAAGGTCAATCATATTTATTGAACATTATTATCTTTTTACTCTTATGTGCTTCTACATTTTTGATAATAAAACGAACCAATTTAAACAAACGAAAGCATATCTGCGAAGCAACTTCATATTACGAACGGTTTGTATCAGTTGTAGATTATTATTGTTAATTGATACCAAGTACGTAAAAAAATATTTTACTTTCCTTTGTATCTTGTGACGTGTGAGTGTAAATTATTTGTGATTACTGTTTGAATAATAAATAAACGCTTTTCTATTTCTGATTTTTCTTCCATTTCATCTCCCTATTCTTCAAGATTATTTTTTCTCCAAAAATTACACATCAAAGATGGTATGTTGCGTTAGTAAAAAATGATTTTTAACTTTTAGTTTGTGCAGATGAACTAAATAAACAAATCTGTTTTATTCGTGAATTTATCCACCTTGAGTTAAAAAATGCTATTTTCATTCTGCTGATCTTATAATTTCTGATTGATTATTATAATTTCTTATCTCGTACTATACTGGCTTACATTTATTCACGTGTTAAACACAGTCTATAGTCTCATTCGATTATAGTTGCGTCATTGATATTCAAATAAGATTTAGCGAAGTGCTGATATCCAGATAGAATTCAGTCATCAGTCATTGAAAATGTTTGGAACACTCGCGGTCTTCGCCCTAGTGGCGTGTGTTTTTGGTAAGTCTCTTTATGTAATATGATATTTTTTTTGGTTTTTTTAATAATGCAAGTTTTATTCATTATAAACAGAAAAAATAATAAGAAAATGTCTTGAGAGTAAGAAGCTTTTTGCAACACTTAGTATTCTCACATACTAGAATTTTGACATGATAAAGCATCAGAGAACCTCAAAGTAAATCCGACAATAAATAATAACCAAATTACTTTTTCTTATCCCAAATTATTATTTTCAGCTATACCATCCACTGCCCTCGATGGAAGGATAATTGGTGGCAAGGCAGTAAAAATTGAAGACTTTCCGTATCAAATTAGCCTAAGAAACTTAGGCTTTCACACTTGTGGTGGAAGTATAATATCTTCTGAGTATGTTCTCACTGCAGCTCACTGTGTAGAAATAAATATCAAATTTTTCTACGATGTTCGAGCAGGATCATCAAATAATCTGTTCGGAGGAACTAAGCACCGGGTCAAGAAAATAATCATACACAGTGGATATAATGTGACCAAAGAAGGTGTCCCTGTAAATGACATTGCTTTGATTCAAGTAAGACCACCTTTTAAATTTGGAAAAACTCGTGCTGCGATTCCTCTCTTCGAAGGAGTAACTAAAACTGGTAGCAATGCCACCATTAGTGGTTGGGGAATAGCTGATACTGTATTTCCTCCAAGTAAATTACAGGCAGTGAATATTCCTACAATTAGCAACGAAGAGTGTCAAGAAGCCTACCGAAACCTAACTGTTCTTCCCGAGGGACAAATTTGTGCTTCTGTACCAGAAGGAGGAAAAGACGCTTGTCAAGGTGATTCTGGTGGTCCTTTGGCTATCGATGGCAAATTGGCTGGTATCGTTTCTTGGGGACTTGGATGTGCAGAAAAAGGTCATCCTGGTGTCTACACTCAAGTATCTTATCATTTAGATTGGATCCGAGGTTATGTCAACTTATGATATCGTCAAAACTTGAAGTTATAAAGTTTTTTCAGTTCAATTGTATCATTGATACTGATTTCGTTGAAAAAAACGAAGCAATTTTTAAAAACTGATTCCTCCTAACCGTGTCAACAAAAGTTAATTATTGTTTGATCAACATTTTTTCTTCTCTGAAAATGTTTAATATTTTCAATCAGTAACTCTCAAAATATTAATAAAAGTAATCGAATGTTTGTGTAGCGTGTTTTATTATTGTAAGAGAACAACCTATATAGAGATTAGAATTCCTGGGGATCCACGTTAAATTTCTGCATACTTAATTAATTCATTTTCACTCAATCAATTTACTGGCCCTCATCGTTATCAACAAAAATGAGTATCAAGAATCCTGTGGCAAATCCGTGTTCCCCACTCAAAAAGAGGAAATGATGCTTATCAAGTTTATTTTAGTGGTCCCTTGATTAATAATGATGTCGCAAAAATGGAAATCCCATAGTACTTAAGTGTTTAATCTGTATCAGAAAAATTCCGTGAATAAAAGTTACCTTTTTTGTCTTCGTCCTAAAAAAATGATTCGAAAATTTATAATAAGCAATGATCTCTTACTTGGAACAATCCGAATTTTTAATGGATCACTAATATGCATAAATGATAATATGGTTTAAAGGCAAAAGACAACGTTATATCTCTCACATATGCTTTAATCAAAGTGATCTAATATATGTGGATCTCTTATCTGCCATTCTTTAAATAATCTCTTATTATGTGATGCATTAATTTTTTATTTAAAGAAGGTAACGATACAATCCAAACAAAACAGAAGAAAATGCAAATCCATAATAAACGAAGCAAAAAAATCTTTTATGAATTGGCGTTGATCAATATGAAAGGAAGTGGTAGTATAGATTTAGGCAGCATGAGAAATAGCATGGGTGCTTTCCACTCAAAAAGAGGAAAAGATGCTTGTCAGGTTTATCCTAGTGGTCCTTTGGTTAATAATGATTAATGGTCGATTAGATTTTTATTCTTTCGTTAGGGGTCGCTTGTCGTAGAAAAGAAAGTCCCATACTACACAAGTTTATATTCTTCATCAGAAAAAATTCCATAAAAAATTATTCATAATATTTTATAATATTTGTCCTGAAAAATTGAATTGTAAATTCATTATAAATGAATATATCTCTCTTGAAGCAATCAGATTTTTTTAATGGATCACCAATATGCATAAATGATAATATTATTTTAAGGCAGAGGATAATGTTTTATCTCACACATGTGCGCAAATCAAAATGATCTAATAAGCGTGGATCCCTTATCTGTCGTTCTTTAGATAATCTCTCACCTTTTCCTTGATTTCAAATACATTCCAAGATAGTAACGTCTGCCCTCTTTTGTAATCAAAATCCTGCTCCCAATTTCATCGATCGACACACAGATTTCTTTGCAATCACAGCGTAATAATTATTACTGCGAAGTATCGATTTTTTAATGTAGCATCATGATTATTAATTTCTATCGTGATTCAAGAACTGCAGTAAATTGATCGGTGGTATAAATAAGGCAAGGTAATTTTTGATCATCATTAGTGAGTTGTCTGCCACAAATCTCCAAGATGATTCAAATGTTTTTCCTTCCTGCCTTGGTGGCAACCATAACTGGTAAGTTTATTTCAACATCAAATATATTAATATAACAAATAATGAAAAGAATTATTACTTAGTAATAGAAAGTGGAATTTTGCTTCGGAGATGGCATAAAAAGCAAACCTGATGGAATTTGAAAACATTTTCGCATGCTCTTTACGCAAGAGAAAACTTGTTTATATTCATCATTTGATAAGACTCAGAATGAAAACAATTGGTATGAATCATAAAGTTTAGGTATGGTTTGGTTATGATAAGAATCGAGTTTCACATCTGAAGTCTTTTTTTCCACAAGTATAATACATACCAAAACATTTGAGACAAATTGAAAAACACCTTCTCTGGATCTTAAGGAGCATATATGTGTGTCAATAAATTGTTGATCGCTCTAAAAAATGGCAAGGATTTATTATTGTTGTATTATTTAATTCTTCAAAACAAATATCCACAGAAACACATATTGCTCTTTTGCAAGCCTAGTTCCTCTAACTGATATTTTCCTGTGAATTTATTGAACATGTTTTCTGCAGCTGAACCAATTGGAAGGACCGATGGCCGCATAGTTGGTGGAGACGAAGTACCAATTGAAGCTGTTCCTTATCAAGTGAGCCTACAAATGGATAACCGTCATATATGTGGTGGCAGTATAATATCGATCAACTTTATCCTGACCGCAGGACATTGTTCGGAATATCCTGCCAGTTCTTACACCGTTCGATCTGGGTCATCAAACTGGAACAAAGGCGGAACTGTTCACAGTGTCGTAGACGTGATATTGCATTCACGGTTTGACAACTCATTAGATTTCGTTCCAGTGAATGATATAGCCTTGATGCAGGTGCAACCATCCTTCGAACTTGCTAAGTCGCGAAATGTCATTCCCCTCTTTACTGGCAATGTTGCGGCCGGCAGTGCAGCAACAGTCAGTGGCTGGGGATCAACAATTCTGAGAATTATTAATTTGCATTCAGTGAGTATACCAGCGATTAGCAAAGAAGAATGCAGAAGGGCCTATAAAAAATATCTTGACCTTCCACCTGGTCAGATTTGTGCTCGCAATGCAAACGGTGGAAAGGATGCTTGCCAGGGTGATTCTGGCGGGCCTTTCGTCATCAATGGTCGTTTGGCTGGAATTGTCTCTTGGGGAATTGGCTGTGCAGAAAAAAATCATCCTGGTGTTTATACCGAAGTTTCGTATCACTTATCTTGGATTAGGCAGAATAGTTTCTAAGGGTTGGAGGAAGTCGATATTTTTGGGGACTTCAACGTGTAACTTGCAATCTTGTTGAAAAGCAGGACATCTCAAGAGTTACGGAAGATTGCCAAATTTATTTGCATATAACGATGTTGTATGGAGACCTAATGTTAATAAATTATTTTAAAACAAAAATATTATTTGCATTCGCACTAAGTAATAAGTAGTAGAGCCAACTGCTTGAGTTTATAAAATATCTCGCTGCTACTTTATTGGTTCGGCACAACTATTTCCCTTGTTGGTGTTGCTACTCGGTTTATTCCTATCACGAGGCGGATAGTAATGCCAACAAAAAAAAATGAGTGTTCAGCGGCATGTCATACAAACTCTGGTAGGTAGGCCTGGTACTCATTTTTTCAGTGTATAAATAATCAAACCTATATCAATTGGATCCTTTTATAATTGTTTAATTCTTGTCAATATATAAATGTTTTTATATTTATTTTAATATTATAGTACTCTCTTAATAACTTACCTGAACTGTAAATAGAGATCAATACAAGCTGAGCTTACCTGCAACAAAGAAGAAAACCAACTTTAGCATTTTCTAACATTCTTATCATTTATGATTGAGAAAGTTATGATAAAGAAAGAACGATCTTGTTAACCATCATTCCTTGACGAACTGTTACGGTTTTGTCCATTGAAAATATTATCCGAAAATCGAATATTCCAATATTACGCCAAGCGATGAAAGATACAATTATTATTAGAATATCTACAATTATTCATTCGACCATTTTTTTTTTCAAAGGACTCGGCTTTTTGTTTTCATGCGTCAAAAATGAAATTTTTGAAACCTATAGAAGCAAGCGGTTCTCAGGAGCTATACTTTCAAGATTTGAAAATATATATTTTTTAATTTTCAGTGATGACTGGCTTCTTGGCGAAATGAAATTTGTTTTCTTACATATTTCTAACATTTTTCGAAAAGCCAGAACCTAAATTACATGAAGCTGCAAAAAAAATGATTTATCAAATTTCAATGTTTTTTTATAAACTTCATAAGCCATGAATAAAACAATGCCAAACAAAGACAAGATATAAAAGAAATAAAGAAAATTGTTCTTTTTTTAGATTTTCGCCAAAATCCGCACAAAGACCTCAATTAGTCATTTTTTCTCTACAATACTATTTATTATTTTATTTATTTAAATAATTATTATTTAAGATTGAAACATTCAGTCGGACTATTATAAAGACTATGAGATCTTGGAAAGAAAAGCTTCTAGGTTTTTGAAAATACCTATAATAAGTGATTTTAAATTCTTCGGAATGCTGTGTAATTTGTGAAATTTCTGTGAGTAGACTTTTGAGGGGTATTCAAATTATTATAAAATTCCGTGATATTTTGTCTTTCAGAAACTGTGACAACGAAAATGTTCCCTTGAAAACATATATATATACATATGTATACAATGCACACAAAAATTTGAATCTATTTGAATTATAAATTGTTAGATATAAATGTGCGACCCCCCTCCCCCCCCCCAGAAAGCATAAATAGTTCGATTTGAAGAGATATCATGAATTTTCACTAAAAGAGCTTTAATTTTTGAAAAATTACCATAAATTAGGTTAACATTAATTTCATGCTTCATTATACAAAATCTAATATGGACTGAAATCATGACTCTATTTCGAGAAATGTCTGAAATCATCCATTTGTTATAAAAAATATCGCATGCGCCAAGGGAGAGAGGCACATTTTCTCCCGCTGGTGCATAATATACTATTTTATATCATACTGCTGAAATAAGGTCCATACTTCCTTCAAAATAAATATTTAATACTGTGTAGAAAAATTTTACAGCATAGCAAATTTGAAAATTTTCCATTATAAATGCTCTAAATTTGAAAATTTTCCACTTTCACGTTGGAAATTTGAAGAATTTCCATTTTAAATGTTTAGTGGTTGATTATTTTATTCAAGCAGTTTTCGATATTTCGCTTTAAAATTAATTATTTGACCAAACACTGGCTTAAGATATTTTTACAACTATAAAATATAATTACTATTTCTGGGAAATGAAACCAAACCATTTTCGATGTTTTGATATGAAGCTATCCTTTCTTGAATGCTCTGAATTAAAAGTCGTTCAATTTTGAACCATTTTATTTGGCAATGATTTAATGTTAGAAGTGGCAAGCTTAAAGCTAATCAACAAGATTTACAATTTTTACATTTATACTTTTTTGAGATAAAAAAAAAAACTTCAAAAATGGAACTAATATTATAAGTGGATGGGTCATAAAAAGGTCGTAAAACAATGAAAACCTTATTAACTGAAAAAACATAGTAAATAAAACGTGAAACATATTTATTCCAGAAATATTAGTTTCCCATTATTAATTCTATTTTGTTGCATAATTTTAAACATTCAAAATGGATCCAAAACAATTTCATTTATTATAGATTGAACATTATTATTATTTTGCGCTTATGTGCTTCTACATTCCGAATAAACGAAAAGAATCAATCTTTTTTATTTCTGATTTTTCTTCCTTTTCATCCCCCTGACCTTTCACATTATTCTTTATTTGAGCATAGCACATCAAAGATGCTACGTTGCGTCAGTGAAAAATACGTTTCAACCTGTAGTTTGTACAGATAAACTAAATTCCCCTTGCAACTCTCTCAAGCCTTAGGCCGTGAAAAATTGCCTTTCTTACAACCTCCATATTTGACATAATTTATCCTAAAAGTAATTCTCACAGACCAACATCTATCCGTACCTTAATGCTACCTCAATTCAACGAACCCTCGCTCTTAACGCTGAACCTTCTTCGCTTCACCTTGCACTCATGTCCTCTGCCTTCGCAGTGACTATCTAATACTTATTTGCTAATTACTTAAAACATTCACAACTCTGCTTATATTTACTCTCTCTCTCCTCTTTACAGTCTTTCTCTCTCTATTCCTCCTCCCCCTTCCTTCTCTTCTTCACCATCTCACCCAACAACAGCTTCAATCATGCAACCGACCTTTTG
This sequence comes from Andricus quercusramuli, assembly GCA_932178445.1. NCBI lineage: Eukaryota > Metazoa > Arthropoda > Insecta > Hymenoptera > Cynipidae > Andricus > Andricus quercusramuli. The sequence continues at coordinate 101,612 of CAKNXH010063095.1, forward strand.
TCCCCTCTTTCATGCAGTAATACCTCCATGCTAATTTTCTCCTTTTCACTCCTACACAATCCTTCAGCCAATGCTACATCCTTGCATACCCCGTCCTGCATAATTCACACATTCTCTCCTCCCTAGGAAGCCAGAACCTGCTAAAACCCTCCATGCATCCACGCCACATCCACTCCTGCCTCCCTTTCTCTCCTCTCTCACACAAACACTCATCTTTCTCCCTTGGCCTAATCAACCCGTAATTCACATGGAACCTCGACCCTCTCTTTCTCTACTCCCCTTCTGCCTTTTCTCTCTCCATGCCATCCTACTTAACAACCTCATACACCTTTCTCCCCTTACCATACATCCATCTCACTTCATCTCTCTGCAGCCCATTCCTTCTAAAATACCTTCCTCTTCCATCTTCTGTCTACCCCTCTCCTCCTCTGTTCTTTTTCTCCGACCAACACTCCCTCACCAGCTTGCTTCCCCCCTCTTTAAAAAACTTTTCCTTATACTTACACGCCCAACTCCCTGTTAAAATCCCTTAATTCGTTCTGCCCCTCACCCTCCTAACAATATAATAAGGTGTATTCCTTGCCAACCCCAGTATCCACTTTACATATCGTTTCTGTGTCCTATTAACATCCTCACTTTCCTTGCACCCCCACACCTCTACTTCATAAAATAGCACAATCTCCATCAGCAAGTCAAAAAATTGTATTCTATTTCCAAAATCATCTGCAAATAACTTCTTTCCAAATCCCAATACCTGCCTGATCACCACATTTGCCCTCCTTACAGTCCCTTAGAATTTTCCACTTCTTATTTATAATCTTATCCTTAGATTTTCTTTCGAAGCTTTCTTCTTCCTGTACAGACCCCCTTCCCTACCCATCTTTGCATTAAAGTCCCCCTCCCAGTACAAGCATACCCTCCTCTCTTTCGCCTAGCAATTTTTTCACCCTTTGTTGAATCCTTGCAATCCCGTCGCTATTGTGAACTGTCATGAACTTACACGTTACCTCTCTCATCTATACTGACCTCATTTTCACGCTCTCCCCCTCTCCATCTCAATGAACTTCTTCCTCTTATACATCCCTCACCACCATTATAATTCACCCACTAGCTTTTCCTTCCTTCCTCATTCTAACCACCTCCGGGAGCTTCCACCTATACCGCCTTTGGAGTTTTGACTCTATTCTATCCCATTTTTTTTCTTTCTATCCACGTCTCGATCTGTCCCACAACATCAAATTCGCGGATATTCCTCCAGAAATCCTCATATTTTTCTTCACCCCTGCAGCGTTCCAGTAAATCACCTTCACTACTTCTGAACCGGCTTCACCCCCACCCACCTATTTCCTAAGTAACACATTCCCTTGCACTTCCTTAAACAACTCTTTATCCTCGTCCCACGCTTACATTTTCTCATCTACTTTCATTTTGCGGTACTCTACCTTCGCGGATCTCTCCTCACTCCTCTCCCTTCTGGCCCTGTCACCGAGAATTCTCTGCGCCTCTTTTTCATTCCTCGTGAATTCGTGATTGATGAAAACCCCTTTTCCTTTGTCCTATTTTTATTTCTCATTACCTTCGATTTCTCTTCCCAGCACTCCAAATCCACAACCGTCACTTACTTCTCTTTTCTCCCCCTCCAGCCTGACTTTCCCTTCATTGCCTTTAACCCGCCTTATGCCATGTAGCAGCGCTTACACACCCTCGCTTTCTTTCCCGCTCTTCACCCACAACCCTCTCATCACAATATTATTTCTCTGATCTGCCTTCTCTTTACTCTCCATTCTCAACTCTATCGTCGTTATCCTTTCCCTATCCGCCCTTCCCTCCTTCTCATCCCTATGCTTTTCCGCTTTCTCGTCTAACATATTCTCTACCCTCTCCCGAATACCTTTCTGCTCGCCCTCCCCTTGTCACCTACTTCCATCTCCGACTTGCCCTCCAACTTCTCCAGCCTGTTTCTTCTCCCTGCCTTCCACACCTCAATCTCCTCTTCCAGCTGCTTCATTTTAACTTCTTAATTTCCTTTCCGACCCTACCTCCCGCTCTAATCCTTCTACTCTCTACCTCAGCTCTTCCACCTCCTTTTCCCATTTCTCATCTCTAATCCTCAAGTCCTCCCTCATACCTTCCATTTGCTCCTTAGTCCACCTTACGTCTTCTCTTAGACCTCTGCTATCGCCTATCAGCATCCCTAGTGCCTTCTTCGCCGACTGTCCCTCCATTTTTTGGGGAGGTGACCAATGTGTTCTCACGCTTCTCTTGAACGGAATCTCTACCAGGCTTTTCTCCCTCGCCTTCTTCGTTTGGACAGTTCTGCTTTTTCCCCTTCTTCAACGTGCCGCTCGACATCGGTCCACGAACTGGTAGCCGTTGTGGCCTTGTGGCGTGTAGAAAATTTCCTCCCTGTCCACTATCAGCACTCTCGCTGATCACCTCCTGTCCTTCCGCGTCCCGCTCTTCCATCGGTAACTGGGACCTCTCTACGCAGTACCTCCTACAACCGTCAGATGTCCCTCAAGACTGTTGCCGCTCACCGCCATAAATTTTCCCTTTATCCCTCTTTATTCCACCCCTCATAGCCCCTTCAAACACCCCTTTCTCTCCCTCAACATCCCTTGACACTGCAAAATCCATCCTTGTCCACCTTAAAAGACCAAACTCCTGACCACAAAAACTCACTCGAACTTCCGCCAACCTAACCTCACATTCTATATTCCTATAAATCCCACCTCACAGCTACTCTAAAAATTAATTTTTCTCTTCCCAGTTCAACCCACACAACCCTAGTCACCTCCTTGGCTTCTACACTCACACTCCAATCACACCTTCAAGACAAATTCTGTGAAACCTCTCACCACGTGTCTGTCAGCTGACGCGTTCACACTATCGCCACCAACATGGCAAGTGCTAATTCCAGTGGTCCGATGACTATCAATGGTTAATTGGCTGATATCATTTCTTTGAGACATGGATCTGCAGTAAAAGATCATCCTAGTGTCTACACTGAATTATCTTATTACTTATATTGGATACAAAGTTACGTCAACTTGTGGTATCGTAATGAATTGTATTATTTATATTGAGTGCGCAAAACATAAAAAATTAAGTGATTTTGAAAAACTGCTTTCTCCTAAGCAGTTTCCATGAAAATTAATAAGTTTCTGGCAAAAATTGTTCCTTCTTATCTATATTAAAAATTCAAAACATTTTGTCTCATTAACTTTCCGCTAATTCAAAAAAGTAATCTAATGTTGGTGTAGCGTGCTTTATTATTATAAGAGAACAACTTATGCCGATATTAAAATCCCTCGGGATCCACGCTGCATTCTACTAGGCTCAATTAGTTCAATTTCACTCAATCAATTCAATGGCTGTCATCGTCATCAACAAAAATAAGTATCAAGAAGCCTGTGTCAAATCTGTGCTTCCCGCTCAAGAAGAGGAAAAGATGCTTGTCAGGTTTATTCTGGTGGCTCTTTCGTTATTAATGATCAATGGTCAGTTAGATTTCCATTTTTTTCCTTGGGGGCCGCTCGACGTGAACAAGAAAGTCCTATAGTACACAAGTATATAATCTGATAAGAAAAAAATCCATATAAAAGTTACCTTCTTTATATTTGTCATAAAAAATTGATCTGGAAATTCATTATAAATAAATAGATATCTCTTTCTCGAAGCAATCAAATTTTAGTAATGGATCACCAATATGCATAGATGATAATATTATGTTGAGGCGAAAGACAACGCTTTATCTCTCACATATGCGCAAATCAAGATAATCTATTAAGCGTGTATCCCTTATCTGTCGTTCTTTAGATAATAATCTTTCACCGTTTCCTTGATTCAAAATACCTTCCAAGATAGTAACGTCTGCCCTCTTTTGTAATCAAACTCCTGGTCCAAATTACATCAATCGACGCATAGATTTGTCTGCAATCACACCGTAGTTAATCTCACTGCAAAGTATCAATTTTTCAGAGTATCATCATGAATATTAATTTCTATCGTGATCTGAAAACTGTGATAAATTAATGTGCGTTATAAATAAGGCGAGGGGATTTTTAATCATCATCAGTGAGTTGTCTGCCATAATACTCCAATATGAATCAAATGTTTGTCTTTACTGCCTTCATGACAACCATAACTGGTGAGTTCATTTCAACATCAAACACATTAATATAACAAGAAAGAAAAAAAAATTACTACTTGGAGATAATATATGGAATTTTGCTCCTGAGATGGGGTAAGAAGCAATCCTGATGGAATTTGAAATCATTTTCGCAATCTCTTCAAACGAGAGCAAACTTGTTTATACTCATCATTCCATAATAAGACACAGAATGAAAACAATCGGTATGAATCATAAAGTTTAGGTATGGTATGGTTATGATAAGAATCGAGTTTCACATCTGAAGACATTTTTTCCTCAAGTGTAATGCATACCAAAACATTCGAGACAAATTGAAGAACACCTTCTCTGTACCTTTAGGAGCATAAGTGTGTCAATGAATTGTTGATCATTCGAAAAAATGTTGAAGATTTATTATTGTTGTATTCTTCAATTCTTCAAAACAAATGCCCAGAGAAACACATATTGCTCTTTTGCAAGCTTAGTTCATCTAAATGATCTTTTCCTGTGAATTTATTGAACATGTTTTCTGCAGCTGAACGAATTGGAAGGACGATGGCCGCATAGTTGATGGAAAATATGTACCAATTGAAGCAGTTCCTTATCAAATAAGCCTACAGATGGACAACCGTCACATATGTGGATGCAGTATAATATCGATCAACTTTATCCTGACCGCAGGATATTGTTCGGAATATCCTGCAAGTTCTTACACCGTTCGAGCTGGACCATCAATCTGGAACAGAGGCGGCACTGTTTACAGTGTTATAGACCTAATATTACATTCACGTTTTGACAGTTTTTTAGATTTTGTTCCGGTAATCTCGATGCAGGTGCATCCATCCTTCAAACTTGCTAATTCGCAGAAGGTCCCCTCTTTACTGGCAATGTAGCAGCCGGCAGTGCAACAACAGTCAGTGGCTCGGGATCAACAATTTCAAGAATTATTTATTTGCATGCAGTTAGTGGAAGAGCGATTAGAAAAGAAGAATGCAGAAGGGCCTATCAAAAATATCTTCACCTTCCACCTGGTCAGATTTGTGCTCGCAATGCAGACGGTGGAAAGGATACTTGTCAGAGTGATTCTGGTGGTCCTTTCGTCATCAATGGTCGATTGGCTGGGATTGTTTCTTGGGGAAGTGGCTGTGCAGAAAAAGATCATCCTGGTGTTTATGCCGACGTTTCTTATCATTCATCTTGGATTAGGCAGAATAGTTTCTAAAGGTTGGAGGAAGTTGATATTTGTTGTGGACTTCAACATGTGACTTGCAATCTTTTTGAAAATCAAGAGTTATGGAAGATTGCGAAATTAGTATAAAATATCTCACTCATACTATATTGGTTGGCACAATTATTTTTTTTGTTGGTGTTACTACTCGGTTTGTTAAAATTACAAGGCGGATATCAATACCAACAAGGAAAATGTTTGTGCAGCGTTATGTTATATAAGCCCAGGTAGGTAGGGCTGGTACTTATGTTTTCCAGTGCGTAAATAATCAAACTTATATCAATTGGATTCTTCTGTAATTTCTTGATTCTTATTAATATATAGTTGTTTACTTTTTGCTTTTTCATAGAGGACGCTTTGTAATGGTAACATCTTCCAAAACTTTTGAACTCATTTAATTAAACCTTCTTCAATTCAAGAATGTCTAATAAATGTTCTAAGCAATTGTCCGGAAGTGTGTTTGTGTGTGTGTGGTATTGTGTGTGGATGTGTGTGTCTGAATACGTCAAACTTTTTTGTGGAGACGATAACTTGAAAACGGCTGCAGATAAATTGATAAAATTTGGAGTGCTAATTTTCACCACTAATATCTTGAAACTGGCCAAAGAATTTCGAAAAATATTTATTGCAGTTTCTTTAGCACTCAATCATATTTTAAAAATTGAGTTATGGTAATTCATATATTTTTAAAATCAATTTCTATAGTAAAAATTGTCTTTTTCTCATAATTTGAAGTTGATGCGAGGATAGAAAAGTTGTGTTGATTCAATACGAATCGATTGAGCTATACCATTGATACATTTTACTAAAGAGTAAGGAAGCTATAGTAATGCATAATATTTGAAAACACTGTTTTTTATAGTAAAACTTTTTTCACTAACATTTTGTTGAGCAAATTTTCATTTGTCTCACATTGAATCCTTTCGCAGCAAAAATTTTCCTAATGCGACTAACTTCGTCTAACCTTGCAGCCAAATAATTATGTTTGCGTAAAAAATATATTCACATCGTTCGAAACAAAATAGGCAAGAGGACGATGCTTTTGTTTCAAAACAACTCTTTCTTTGAGTGCATTTATAATATTTGAATCATCTGTTTCAAACAGAAAAACTTTTTTCATCGACATAATTTAGAGTTGACGCATGAATACGAAACACTATTTGATTATAAATGTTCAAATAGAATAATTCTAACACTTTTTGTAGAGAAATCATAAAGCTGGAAAAGGGATCACAAACTTAACCTTTTCAGCAGGCACATGACATCAAATGAATGTTAATGAATGTTCATCAAAAAACCAAAATTACGAAATGAAAAAAAAAAATTGCAATGTACGGTTTGAAAATAAGATTGGAGTCGGAATAAAAAATTCTAAGAAAACTGTAGAAGCAAGTGATTCTCATGATCTATTCTTCCGAGATTTGAAGATTTTTTTTGTATTTTCAGAGTAGACTGGCTTCTTGGCAAAATGAAAATTTTTTCCTCGAATATTTCTAACATTTATCAATGAGCCAAAATCCAAAGTACTTGAAGCTGTTGAACAAAAAAAGATCTTAAAGCTTCTTATAAATACTTTCGAAAAATTCTGTAAACTAACGCGACTTTGAAAAAAGTATTAAGACATATTTTTTGATACTTTTTAGAGAAACAATCTTATTCCTTCTACTTTTTACTTATCTCGTGTAATTCTTGCAAAACATGTGTGTTTTCGTTTTTCAGTCAAAAAAAATATTCTCTCTTCTCACCAATGCGCGGGCACAGGCCTAAATTTCATACTCTTTACGTGAGAATGAATCTGAAAGAACGTAAAAAAATTGCGTGATTTTGAATAAATTGACTTCAAATAATTTTAGAAAAACCGCCGTTATCTTGTCACTTTTGATCTCCTTTAACTTTCCAAAGAATTCGGAAATGGGACCAAAAAATTGTATTATAATCGCAAAGAAAATTCAGATACCTATATCATATTAAAAAATATAACACCAATAAACAATTTGGATCATTTTTTGATCATTTACGTTTTAAATTTTTTATATTCAAATACTCATAACTTGGTCAAAAGTTATTTTCGAGAAATCGGTAAGACACGTGTCGTCGTAATGTCTTTGAAAAAACAACATCTTCAAGTGGTAGGTAATTCTGTTACTTCAAAATAAATATCTGCGCTATTTAAAATGAATTCGGTCAACAAAATCAATTTATTACTTGGGAATATCCCACAAACGTGACTCACTGTAGTCAGGAAATTCCAAATAATAATATAATCTATGAGCCATTGCCTCAACTACACCTCTTTGATTCCGTACGTTTGAAGTTTGGTTTTTAGTCAACTTAACCAAAATTAGTAATCAGTTTGAAAAACAAATTAAAACTCATTTTACTGCGTTTTAAATATATCCCCATGTAGCTAATCTACTTGATTATCAAATATCTAAAACAGTTGAAATTTGTGTTAAATTGAAAAATATAATTGAGATCAATTATAATTCTTGATGGAATCTACTACAAATCCCGATGAAAACTTACGGCTCTATTGAAAATAAATTGCATAATTTTTAAAACTATGTCATTTTTCAATTTCGTCCTAATCAAAAATTTCATTAGGATAGTAGTGAAATATATTTGATATCTTGTACAAATTTTAATTAAAATTTCTTCATATATTAGAAAAATAGTTTTTCTCCTTCTATTTTTTCAAAACGTTGAGAAGCATATACTTTTTTTTAATTTTTATCAGAATTCAAAATGCCATTAGAATAATATGCAAGTGTTTTTGTCATGTATCAGAAATTTTCACGAAAATTCCTAACCCATTAAAAAATTTTGTTTCAAATTTTGAAAATGTTCTGACTTTTAGAATTTTGGTCCAATCAAAAAATTTCATACAGATAGTTTTGAAATATATTTGATATCTATTGAGAATTTTCGAATAAAATTCCGTAATTCATCAGAAAAATAGGTTTTTCTATTTTTTGAAAATGTTCGGAATGTTAAAAAGCATACAACTCTCTTGATATTGATAAAAATATTCAGAATGTCATAGGTATACTTTGCAAGTATTTTTATCATGTACTAGAAAATTCGACAAAAAATTTTTGAACCTAAAATGTTTTTGTTGTTGAAATTTTGAAAATGCTCTAACTTTTTTAATTTGGTCGAAAATATCTTTCTAACGAACTTGTCCTTCATTTGGAGACCCTGGAAGAGTGTATCACAAGCTGACTTGATTGGATAAGTCCTTCAAAAGTTATAGAAGGACCACAAAATGCAGGTAATCACAAATACAGACATACAGACAGACAGAGAGGTACCGACCAAATTTTTTGATTTTCGGATCTCTGAGTGAAATTGTAGCTTTTAAAGAGTCCAACAACTTTTTTTGCCATTTTTTGATAGTGCTTGTCATTTTTGTTTAATTTATCGAAAATATTTTGAAAAAATCTAAAATTGAAATTTTAAACCAAACCACGCAAAATACAAGAAAAGTTTCGATGAGCAATTATAGCTTCTAAGAAGTGCCACAAAATTTTCTGTAGTCATTTTTTGATAGGACATGTCATTTTGGATTTATTTATCAAAAATACAATGCCAAACATAGAAAATTCAAATTTTGAGGGAAAAATGACGCAAAATATTGCTTTGGGAAATTTTATCTTTAACTATATTTCATTACGTAGAACTTCAGAGTATGGAGATGCATAAAAAACTAGGATCTTATAGAGAAGTTTTTGCTGAAGTTTCATCCAAGCATACTTAGTATAAAGAATAAACATGTGAGCGCGAAGCGCAAGTTCAAGCGCAAAGCGGGACGTGCATATAGCACGTGATGAGAATGATCTCGCCCAGCGGGCAGATTTTTTTAAAGTATATATACTCTAATTACAAAATGGAACGAATTTCAAATCTAGTGCAAGGTGAACCATAAAAACCATAAATTTTTATAACAAAAGCTACTAAAGGCTAGTTAAAGCTTATTTATACAGTATAATTTTACTCGTAATCGTAAGCGTTTCAACATTCGCTAAATGGGAAAGGCTCTGGTATATGTGCAATAATGAGGGCTATTCTGCGAAATTACCTACACTTTCATAAACAGTTACACTCAGCTTAAACCAAACACAAACTACATGCCCAGGCGGAAAAATTATATATATTCCATAGATACTGGAAAAAATTATGTATAATTTTCATTAGAGTTATGTGAAAAATTGATAAGACAAATTAAAATTATATATAATATTTCACACTATGTATGCAATACCCGTTTCTTTTTGTGTAGATTGAGAATTTCCCGTTCATAAGTTTTGTCATAGTCAAGTAAATTTAGAACACCACTTCTAGGTATCAGCTCGCATATTTCTTTAATCAAGTCGAATCAGACAGCTTATCAGATATATGTGCTCCAGATAATTCTTTGTATTTCCGAGTAATTGTCAGCATTGCAACTCTCATGAATGATGGTATCTGATTATATAGTACGTAAAAATTTAATATTTCCGGAAATAACAAATATAAAATATGTTTCGAAATAAATGATTTTTATTACAATTCTCTATTTTACTTGACACCATATACATATGATGCGTATAAACTCTAGAGCAGAATACTATTCTTATCTTTCTCTCTGGAAGAATGAGGTTACGTGTACTACAGAGTTGCTTTTTATTCTTGTATATAAAAGAAGCGAAGATTGTTTACTTCAGAAAAAAATCCATCAAATTTTATCCAATTTAAGAAATATATAATTTTATTTAAAACAAATTAGTTCTCAAAATATGAAATATATGTTATTGTACCTGCTATTTCAGTTTCTGTATATAGGAGTGTTCTAGAAGCAGGTGATGAGCTCAAATGAATAGTCTACCCATCATTCTTCAAAACATATTTATTCGAATTCTCAACATTCCATTCGAAAATGATTTCTGGGAAAAATAGGTCGAGACATGACTGATCCTGAATTTTGTTATTTCCGGAGAATTAAAAACTTGTATTTGTCCATTGTTATGGAGCTTATGTTCTTCTGTTGATGCATTACCGTGCATTGATAATCTGATCAATGTATAAGAAGATTACAAACTGATTGATCGCCTATCAATCATGAGTTTTTTAGAGAAAGTATAAATTTGCATACTTCCGGGGGTAAAAAGGAAAAAGTGCAATATGACAGGAATAACAATGTTCGTGTTTCTCGTGCTTTCAATCATTTTCGCTACGACTGCTGGTGAGTAGAGTGAATGAAAATTAAATCCAATAACTTCTACAAATCTTCAATGGTCATTTTGAAGAAAATATTCTGTTCGTGAAAAATACAATACCTAAAATATTTATATTTTTCTAAACAGCACATCTTGTTCCTGCATTCATTAAATTGAACCCTCTGACACCCAATGGACGAATAGTTGGTGGTGTAGCAACAGAAATAGAAAAAGTTCCCCACCAAGTTCAATTGCAAGTTTTGGGTTTTGGATACTGTGGAGGAAGCATTCTTTCTGAAAACTTTATACTGACAGCTGGGCATTGTGCTGGTTATCCCACAAAGTGGATCTCTGTTCGTGCTGGTACCACCCAATACACAAAAGGAGGAGTTGTCCATCGAGTAGATAAAGTCATTTTGCACGAAGAATTTACAACAAGCATCTTTGGGGTCCCCAGGAACGATGTTGCTTTATTACATCTCAGAACACCTTTGGAATTAGATGATACTAAACAACCGATTGAACTTTTCAAACATGATGAAGAAGTTTTGGAAGGTTCAAGTTCTACCATCACTGGGTGGGGTGCTCTTAAGGAAGGAGGTAGCACTTCTGATGTTCTACAAACTGTAGATATTCCTATTGTATCAAAAGAAAAATGCAGTTCAGCGTATGTAGCTTATGGAGGCATTCCCGAAGGTCAAATTTGTGCTGCTCATCCAAATGGAGGAAAGGATGCATGCCAAGGTGATTCAGGTGGCCCTTTAACCATCAAAGGAAGATTGGCTGGAATTGTATCATGGGGTAATGGATGTGCTCGACGTGGATTTCCAGGGGCCTATACTGCAATATCTTCTTATAGGAACTGGATAAATAAGAAAACGGGGCTCTAGTTTGTTAATTATATTTGATGTTGGTGATATATTTTAAGCAAGAGAAATTGGATAGGAAGTTTATTTATACAGTTTTAGATTATTTACTCAAAGTAGGGCATTAATTGTTCGATCTCAAATATTTATTAGGTTCTATTTTTTCATATTCAATAAGGAATTTTGCAATATTCAATATAAATGTGATAACGATTGTGATAATCTTGTGGAAATAAATTGTTTTAGTTATCATTTTTCTTTATCCATTCGATACTCATTCGCAGATCTTTCTCTGCATATATCTTGAGATAATTGAAAATGAATCTGTTTATAATTAATTAACAAGAGTTTATATTAAAAACTGTACAGTTCTGGTTTTTTAATAGGTTTATTTTATTATTCAATTTTTTCTATATTATAATATGCAAGTAAACGCAGCTAATACATTCCATTCGCAGCACGAAGTTCGTTCGCAGATATTATTATTTGGAAACTAATATTTTTTGAATGAATATTTTGGAAATTTTACTTAATAATTTGTTAATTTTTGATGACTTGAAATACATAGAATGAAGAAAACTCCTAGAACCCTGTTGACTCCTTATGTAGGTTTTAGTAGCAATAATTAAATTGCTGAAATCTATTAAAATTATAATTTTTTCAATTTTAAGCAGGAGTATAGTTTTCAACTTTTCTAGTTTATTACACAAAATAGAATGATTTTTAATATTATAAAAGTTTTATAAGTTTCTCCTTTTTGTAACTTCCAAAACTGTAAATTTAAAAAATTCAAATCTTGCTGATCAGCTTTCAGCTTGAAACTTTCAGAATCAAATTATTTTGAACTAAACTCGCTTAAAAGTAAATAACTTTAAATTGAAAGCACATATCAAAACACTGAAAATCTTTTGCTTACCAATTTAAATAGTTCCATTATCAAGCATTTTAAACTGAAAATTAATCTATTTCATTACTTGAAAATTGACTAATTTCGAATTTAGGGTACTAGAATTTTAGATTTTTGGATTCGAATTGCTAAAAACTGTAAAATACCTAATTTATAGGCATAACATTTTCAAATTCACAGCTTCCAGAAATTGAAATAAGAAATAGTTATTTTTCTTTCAAAATTAAGAGTTTTATATTTAGAGCAACGCCAGTTTAGCTGATTCCCTGAATTTCTGAAAATCCCTTAGTTTCTTGAATTCTCTGACATCTTGGATTTCTCTGAATTCCCCAAAATCCTGAAAAATTATGAATTTATGAAATTCGGAATATTATTAATTTATGAATTTCGGAATATTTTGAATTCATGAAATTCCATCAATCCGCTGAATTCCTTGATTTTGCTAAATGCTCTGAGAAAATTGAATCATTCTGAATTTGCTGAAATCCTTGATTATTTGAAATATGTTAAATTCCTTAAATGTTCCTAATTCCTGAAATTCCCTGAATTCTTAAAAAATTTCCTTCCCTCGAATTCCCTGTAACCACGAGTATTCAAAATTTCTTTGCGTCTTTGAATTCTCTAAACTCGTGAAATTCTTTGGATCCTCTGAATTCTGTCAGTTCCCTAAATTCAGGGAAATCCATAGAATTCTATGATTTCCCTTATATCTTCGAATTCCTTGGAAATGTTATATTCCTTGAATCTCCTAAATTCTTCGAATTCCCTAAAATTATTTATTTCTCTAAATTCCTTGAATATTCTACATTCCTGCGATTACTTTAATTTCCTGAATTCCCTAAATGCGCTGAAATCCCTGAAATTCTCTGAATTACTTGAATTCTATAACTGCTCAGGATTACCTGAAATAATCCTAATTATCTGAATGCCATGGATATTCTGAATTTCTTGAATTACCCAAATGCTTTAAAATCCATAAAATTCTGTTTATTCCCAAAAATCCTTAAATATTCAGAATTTCTTAGTTACTCCTTAAAAGTCCTGGATTTTGCGAATATTCCAAATTTCTCGAATTCTCTGAATTACAGGCATTATCTGAATTCCTTGAATTCTCTGAATTAGTTGAATTTTCTGAATTCCTTGAATTCCCCAAATGCTTCGAAATTCTCTAAATTTCTTGAAATACATGAATATCCTGAATTCCGTGAATATTTAAAATTCTTCTTTCATGCGAAATTCCCTGAATTCCTTGAGTATTCGGAATTCCTGAAATTCCTTGAATTACATAAATTCCTTAAATATTTTGAATTGAATCAATTCAGCGGATTTCCGGAATTCCTTTAATTCTTATGAATTCTTCGCATTATTTTAAATTCTTTAAAATTCAGGGAGTTCTCAGAATACAGGAAATTCCACAAGTTCAAGCAATTCAGATAATTCCGAGAATTTAGATAAAATCAAATATATCAGTGAATTTGGAGGGATTCGGAAGATTTCAATGAAGTTGAAAGAATTCAAATAGGTAAATTTTAGATTGTAAAAGAATGTAAATGATGTAAAAATTAAATGTAAAAGAACGTTTAGAAATGATTTACTTGAGAGAATCTGGATTTCATCTGGATGAAATGTTACGTAAATAATCATAGATATCTTATGATCAAATTCAGTGGCGTCTAAATCATTTCTGCTTAAATAAATAGAATATAGAGAAGTCTAACATGGCAAATGACACAATGATTAGATTAAATGATTGATTCGCCTCTAATGAAATTTCATGTGCGAACTCCCCTGTCTGCGGTCTGCGATAGGAACATTGTATATAAGCGGCTTTTAATTGTGCTATTGGGTACTTCAAGATTAGTCTTAATTCAAGATGATCAAGTTTCTGGTTGTAGTTGCTTTTGCGGGCATCGCAAATGGTAAGTCTGCTTGATTTTCATTATAATTTGAATATCATTTCCCAATCTTGAATTCAATTCTACTGTTCTTTCAATTTTTAATTAACGAATTCGAGATGAACGGTATGATAATAACTGAACGAATATTTGATTGTTCTATCCTAAAATAGTTTTAAATGTCCTAGTTTTCGACTGTAATAAATTTTTTGTAATCCACTAAGCTTATCCATTCTGAATGCCTGATCTTCTTCTAATAAAGAAGAGCTCTATTCTAACTAAAAATTTCAAATAGATACAATATTTCATGTGGAGGATTTTAATGGTTTTTTTGAAAAACACTTGATTTCTACAACTTAAAGATTTCTCAAGAAGATTCTTAGGTTACTTATTAAAACCTTCCCCTATTTGCAAATTGCTACATACTATTTTCTAACAAAGAATTTTTCCAACAGCGAATCCACTCCTGCGCTTAGATGGAAAAATTGTTGGTGGAGAAGCAATCAACATCACATCGGCACCTTATCAAGTCAGCCTTTTCTCAAATGGCAGATTTCAGTGTGGTGGTAGCATAATCTCAAAAGACTACGTTTTGACAGCAGCTCATTGCTCTCAAGGCCAACCCTATACTTATTCGTTCCGAGCTGGCTCGACATTCAAAACCGAAGGTGGCACCAAGCACTTCGCACAGGAAGTGATAGTTCACGAAAAGTATGGTAACAGTTATGATGGCATCGTCCAAAATGACATTGCTCTTATGAAAGTGGACCCACCCTTCGAATTAGATGAAACTCGTGCAGCTGTTCCCCTGGTTGAAAAGGGCAAAATCCTAATCCCTGGACTCTTCGGTATTGTTTCTGGATGGGGAGCAACCCGTGAAGGTGGACTCACTTCTGCTCAACTGCAATCAGTTCAAGTACCCCTTATCAGCAGAAAATCATGCCAGAGACAGTATGCTTTCATTGGAACACTTCCCAAGGGTGAAATTTGTGCCGCTTATCCTGAAGGTGGTAAGGATTCCTGCCAGGGTGACTCTGGTGGCCCCTTGGTTGTTGAAGGAAGTCTTGCTGGTATAGTTTCCTGGGGATATGGTTGTGCTCAGCCAAAAATGCCGGGAGTGTATACCGACGTTGGTTACTTTCGAGACTGGATCAAGGAGAATTCTGGAGTATAAGGATTTCATCTTCAGAACAAAACTATAAAAAGTGGACGTGTTGTTTGTGTGCAACGAAAAACAGTCTCCTGACAAGGTTCTTGAAGAACAATGTACAAAATAATTTAAGTTATTTAACGTCTATAAACTAGAGTGGTTCCAGTCAGCGAAATAATATTAGGACAGGTTTCATCGCTTTCAGAACCTACGTTTATAAAATTTCTGTGTGTGAAAACTTTAATTAGAGATTACAATTAGTGTACCTACAGATAAAATTTGAATCTGATAATGTGTAATGTGGTCATTCGTAATTGATAAGCTCTCTGGAGTGACATTTTGAAACTTCAATGTTCAATACTCTTGCGAATATCTATCAATGTCATCAGTTGAGAAATAAAAGTATGAAATAATAATTCAAGTCTGTGTTAATAAAGTGGCTTTTCAGGTTTTAATTTTCCATTTATTTATATTCTAAGAAGATTTATTTTATAGTTAGTAATGTATCGTAGAATTTCATCTTCAAGATTGATATAGGCGACTACGTGCCGCTTTATATCTTAAAGAAATTATTTATTTATATATTCCCGAATCAGATAAATTTAACTGAACTGGATTAATAAGAGAAACACCTCTCAATCTACCTACTTTCTACCTTATCTCTCCCCCCCCCTCTTTTTTAGAAAGAGAAGCCGAACGACAATAAAATACATATGTCGATGCATGCATTCCTAATTTCATGAGTTGTATATCAAATATTGTATACCAATGATTTCATGCTTATTCTTCAACTTAATAAGTGTATATCTGTCACTGAGAAGGTCCGCTTTCCGCATTCGAATCGTTTGCTAAGTTCGAGTTTCATAAAATTCACTTTATGTAATTATATATATTAATAAGGCATGCTAATATACAAAAAAACTTTGGCACAATTTCATCACTTGGATGAATTCAATCCAAAATTTAAAAAAAAATTAGATGTAACTGAACTACTATAAAAAATCTGTTAGTTTTTACCATTGATAATAAACTACCCTAAACTCATATGTAGATACAAAGATAATTGAAAAATACAGTAGATTGAAGAATAAGATTCCATCACAAGAATAATTTATTGATGAATAAACACCAACCAACAAAAAAAAATTTCCCAGACCTGAATTACAATTTTGAATGATTAAAGTTCAGCATTCTTTATGATCCATTCACGATAGGCTGCGACTTCAGTATAGGCTCCTGGATACCCAGGTCGAGCACATCCATTACCCCAGGAAACGATTCCAGCAAGTCTTCCATTGATTGCAAGAGGGCCACCAGAATCACCTTGACAAGCATCCTTTCCTCCCTCAGGGTAAGCAGCACAAATCTGACCAGCAGGAACTCCTCCATAAGATTGATAGGCATCATTGCACACAGTCTTTGAAATTATGGGAACATCTACAGTCTGTAGAACATTGGAAGTACTACCTCCTTCTCTGATGGCACCCCATCCAGTGATTGTTGCCAATGAACCTTCGACAGCCTCCTCATCCTGTTCAAAGAGAGCGATTGGTTGACGTGATGTTCCCAGCTCAAAGGGTGTTTTCAGCTGCAACAATGCCACGTCGTTTTCGGGAACACCATACAAGTTTGTCCTGTAATTCTCGTGTCTGACAACTTTCGCAACTGGATGAACAGTTCCTCCCGAGCTGAATTGGGTGGTCCCAGCTCGAACGCTTATCCACTTAGCTGGATAACTCACAGTGCAATGACCTGCGGTCAAAACCCAAGTTTCAGAGACAATGCTTCCTCCGCAGTAACTGAATCCGTAAGCTTGAAGAGAAACCTGGTGCGGAACGGCTTCGATGGTTGTTGGTTGACCACCTATTATGCGTCCATTTGGGGTGATGGGATTTAGGTCCGGGAATTTACGAAGTGGTTCCGCTGTTTGAGAAATAATTTAACTCATTATGAACATTGTCAAATTCTGAAAGAAGTCTGAATTACGAGCAATATTATGAAATGATTCTACGGAAGAGTAATTTATTGCATTTTCTATTGCGTAGATTGAGAGATCAACTAGTAGACAAACAAATATATATTTAAATATATAGAAGTACCTTGGAATAAATAAAAAATACTGAAGAATTATTATCGGTCAGAGAAAATTTCATGATTAAAGGATTGAACTAAATCGAGCAGTGATTATCGAAAGAAATAATTGTTCTCATATTCATAAAAACTTACATAAGCCCGTAGCGAGAAAAACAGAAAGCACCAGGTATCCAAACATCTTGCTTCTATCTTGGAGGAGAACTTGCTGTTTCCCCGAGAAACGCAGAGATTTATACTAAATCTTAAGCTGATTTTGATTGATAGAGTACCATTAATTACATTTTTTCAGATAGCGCTTGCGAATCTATAGCAGGGTGAGTTCATTGACATTCGTCTGAATCCAGTGCAATGACATTTTCAAATAATTCGAATCTTTAATTCATTTATATTACCCCTTTCAGGGGTAATTTATTACAATGCATATTATACATTATTTAATTTCCAAGTAAATTTAAAGTTGCTGAATTTTCCAGTAAATTTAAAGTTGCTGAATTTTCATGAAAATTCAAGGAAAAGCTATTTCCAAAATACTTTGAAAGTCCTGAGTATACAGAGTGAGGAGAATCAAAGAAATCAGTGAAATAATAGTGAAGCCATTTAATTACTTGAAAAATTATAATTTTTCAGCGGAAAAAATTTTCATTGCGATGACAAAAACACGTTTTCACTATTTAAACTATTTATTATATTTAAAATAACCCACTCAGACACCCAAGGGTATCAAGAGCTTTGAGAAACCTCAAATTTGTTGAAAAGTCGTTATCTTTATAACAATCTGAATTAACAATGAGGAATTTGTAAAACATATTATGATACATAAATATAATTAATGAATAGTCAAATATAAATTATATTGAAACATCAGATTTCAAAAAAAGTTTATTGCACTCATTCCAGGAAAAAGTCAATGGACCCTCACTTCTACAGATTCGCCAGCGCTATCTTAATAAGGTAATTAGTCGCATTCTATCAATCAAAGGCAGCTTAAGATTCAGTATAAATTACCGTGCATCTCAGAGAAAAAGCAAGTGCTCCTCCAAGATTGAAACAAGATGTTTGGATACCTGGTGCTTTCTGTTTTCTTAGCTACTGCTGCGGGTAAGTTAGATTATAAGAATCCGGAATTGCATTAACTATAATAATTCAGGACCAGTATTATTTGAATAGTTAACAGTTTACTAAATTTCAATTTTCATGATTAAATCACTCTCTGAATATTTAGTCAAGTTTCCACTAATTAGTTCAGTTGCTGAAATTAAATCAGGAAGAAGCATAACTGATTTATATGTAAGAAGTATCTTTTGAAATTTCAATACTGAATAATTTTTGAAATATTAATTTATCGCATTATGTTAAAAGATAAATCCAAAATTGTAACGCATATCCCCTCGAGCTTTTCATCCAACAATTATAACTTGCTGCAGTTGATTAGTGTGCAAGAGTTATTTTCATGCAATTGGCCAATTAACTAATTGATAGTTTCAATCAATTCATTGCTAAAATTACTTCAATGCTTCACAAGTAGTTACCGTTCTACTGTTATTGTATATATTCAATGTTTCAAATGCGTGTTGAAAGCATCCAATTACAGAAACGTAACTAATCATCAATTTTCCTAAACAGCGGAACCACTTCGCAAATTCCCGGACCTAAATCCAATCACCCCAAATGGACGCATAGTAGGCGGTCAACCAACAACTATCGAAGCCGTTCCGCACCAGGTTTCTCTTCAAGCTTACGGCTTCAGTTACTGTGGAGGAAGCATTTTCTCTGAAACTTGGGTCTTGACCGCAGGTCATTGCACAGTGAGTTATCCAGCTAAGTGGATAAGCGTTCGAGCTGGAACAACCCACTTCAGTTCAGGAGGAACTGTTCATCCAGTTGCGAAAGTTGTCAGACACGAGAATTACAGGACCAACTTGTATGGTGTTCCCGAAAACGACGTAGCATTGTTGCAGCTGAAAACACCCTTTGAGCTGGGAACATCACGTCAACCAATCGCTCTCTTTGAGCAGGATGAAGAGGCTGTTGAAGGGTCATTGGCAACAATCACTGGATGGGGTGCCGTTAGAGAAGGAGGTAGCACTTCCAATGTTCTACAGACTGTGGATGTTCCCATAATTTCAAAGACTGTGTGCAATGATGCCTATGAATCTTATGGAGGAGTTCCTGCAGGTCAGATTTGTGCTGCTTACCCTGAAGGAGGAAAGGATGCTTGCCAAGGGGATTCTGGTGGTCCTCTTGCAATTAATGGAAAACTAGCCGGAATCGTTTCCTGGGGCAATGGATGTGCTCGACCAGGATATCCAGGAGCATATACTGAGGTGGCAGCCTATCGCACATGGATCATAAAGAACGCTGAACTCTAATTATTAAAAATTGTTAATAATTAAGTATGGAGAATCATTAGTATTCATGTGTTTCATACAAACTTTTCGAACCAGTAACCTGTATCAGATTCAGTTACTCAACATGTTTATTTATTTTGAATAAATTATTTTTGATGGTACATATTTCTTTGATTTCTCATGCCGATGATTTTTCAATAATTGATCATCAATTCTGAACAAATATTCGATTTTTTTTCAATTGCTTGTACAAATATTGTTCTTGAATGATTATTAAAAATTGGCGCTGTTCCAAGTTATTTGTCATTTAATCTTTAGAGTCAATTTACTTAATCTGGCTGCAAATAAATATTTTATTTGATATTTCTGATTTCCTCATACGGAGTTTTTAATTTTCAAATAATCTTTTGTCTTCAAAAATACTAATTATTCATTTAAAGTATTGGAAATTATTGCTCTAGGTGTTTTTTTAGCTGCTGATCAGTGTAAGAAATAAAGGCAATATATTATGCACGTATTTAGAGTACTCGCAGTAAAATTATATAAGTTAATTGGTAAAGAATTTTTGTGATATAAAGATAATCGATGAATCTTAGGTGGGGAAATCCGACCATTTCAGCAGAACCAAGTGCGTAATCATTTGCTTGCTAATTGTCGGTCACGTAGTCATAAGGGAGATTATCCCGCTGATGTTTAGCATCGCTCTTGATTTTTAAGTGGGAGATAATCGATATTGGTTACCAGTTACATAAAAGGATACCCGGACCTTTTGTTTATTTCTAACAAATATGTAAATGTATGTCAGTGAAACAAATCCTCTTCTGCGTAAACATCAGGAAATCATCGAGTCGTAACGTACAATTTTGTAATATTGTTACTGATCATATCATTTCTAAAAACAAATTGATATTTGTTATCTTGCATACGTCTTATTGGTCTTTATTATGTAACATCACTTTGATCTCAAAAGTTTCTTTGACAACTGCCGAATTATTTTTATGAGGGCTGAAATGTGTGGACATCGATTATTTTAATTGTTGATTCGTGAACACTCAAATTTTGTAATTTTATATTGGATTTTATTCTCTTAAAATACATTTATGTATAAATATTTTTTTTATTTTCATAGGAAATTATTCCCTACAATGGACTATTCTTTTTATTGAACTGGATAAAATAAATTTAAGTAATCTTTAGAGTACATTTAAATGATAATTATCTTGACTTTGAAATTTAGTTCAACTGATGTAAAATAAAATAAGGTAATTGTATTAGATTTATAAATTTTTAATAAAAATACAAATTCAATTAAACAAATCTTAGAGAGAATGTTGCACTTTCCTATCAAAAAATGGTCAACATCTATATAAATATACATTAAAATCAATTTGAAAATATAACACTTTTTATCTCGAATTTTGAATAATCGGAGTCGTAATTGTCCAATTTCAACTCATACTAGTAGATTCAAATAATTGTACATTTTTCTCATCCTTACATCTCATATATTGAATATTTTTATGATACTCATCTTTCTTCAAGTAATAAAAAATAATGTCTACATTGATTTCAAAGTAGAATTCACCTGGAACAAAAATTTTTATCGGGTGACTGATATATATCCAGAACGAAATTCAGCTTTACTATGTTAAATTATTGTATCTTTTTTTTATGAGCAAGAAACAAATCGTATCTACGACAAGAAAAATCTGTTTAAAATTCCACACAGGACGCTGTAACCATTTTGGTAAGCAAATATTTTATGCCAGGCAATTTCGTATAAAATAATGCATATTTACTATGACATTGTTTAATGCAAAAAACGCATAAAATCTGTGCTCTCTGGGTATGCATTTTTTAAACTTTAACGCTACACTGTTAGAAATATGTTGAAAATTCAACCACTTTTCACTTTTGTGGTTGAAATCTCGTTCATGCACGAAATTTAAATAAAATGCATTCAAATGTAGTTTAAAATTCAACTAGACGTTAGCGCATACACAATGTCAAGCAAGGAGTTATTTCGTACGTTTGTGTCGTGAGATCTATGCAATTAATAAAGGACATGATATTCAGAAGAAGAAGGAACTTTAAAGAAGAAAAACAAAAGGTACGTTGGAATAATATTATCATAATAGGAACATTTCATTCACACTATCGGTACTAACTGTTGTATACTTTTTTAGGTTAAGATTACAAAAACGAGTGTTGAAGAGTTTGTCTAATTGAGCGCGCAACTCATTATGGTAATATAATTCCAACGTACCTTTTATTTTTCTTCTTTGAAACTGCTTATTTTCCTAAACATTATATGCATTTTATTAATCTCATGGATCACACGACACAAACGTACGAAATAACTCACTGATTCCTCAACAGAATTCTTTCGGTACAGTTAGTGAATTTCAAAGCGCAGTATTTCCCAGGAATCTTCATGGGTTTTATTTCAGAGTTTTGAAAAATTATGATTGCTTTGAAATTCACTAACTGTGCCGGATAACATTTTTTTCTCGTTACTGAAATTTCAATTACATGTCGTTGAAATTTCAACAACGGTAATTATCTGAAACTTCAACCACATGTGGTTGAAAATTCAACCAGATATTTCTAACAATGTAGGTGTGACACATAAGCGCATTGCAAAAGTGTTCATCAGGGTATTCATTTGTCAATGAATTTCAATTTTAAAACACAACTTTTTACGGAAAAACATGTTATAATTAGAAAAAATGTAGTTGAAAATGTGCAACCGGGTTAAACTTTTAAATATTTAAATAATTTTTTTCCATACGAGGTAAATTTTAAGAAATTAGTACTCATGGTATCATATAATGAGTCACGCACTATAAGATTCAACAATTGAAAATTTTGTTTACATAAATGGAAGCCGCTAGTTTTCTCATGACAGGATATTGTTGATTATTTCATCTTCACAAAAATATTTCTGTTCCGTAGTATATTTATACAGCACGTGCTAATTATTTTTGCTATATATTAAAAACCTATGAATGAAAAAAGAGTGCTATAATAAATATGGCCAACGAATTTATATACAGTGAAACACATTAACAAAAAATTTATATAACAATTAAATATAATGTTAATCAAAATGAATTCGTCAAACAAGAAAGTTTTAAACATAGGAGAAATATCATGACGAGGAAGAAACTTCTAAACACTGACAAATATTGCACCAAAATGAGTGCCCCTATATTAATCGATTATTTACTGACACATTCCTAATAATTGCAGGAAGGAATTTTTGTTCCGGATTTCAAGATGATAGATTCAGTCGCGGAAGTGCTTAACGTGAAATTATTACAAAATATTGGCTTTCGCTATCTTAAAATGGAAGAAGTTAATCGTACTCTATCAATCAAAACCAGCTTATGATTCAGTATAAATCTCTGTGTTTCTCGAGGAAACAGCAAGTGCTCTTTGAAGATAGAAGCAAGATGTTTGAATACCTAGTGCTTTCTGCTCTTCTCGCTACGGCTACGGGTAAGTTCCACTATAAGACTTGAGATAGTTTTAATAATTCTTATAATTATTCTCACATAAATCTCTTAAATTTTTATTTTTACTGAATGCTAGATATATTTTCATACTCTCTCGCCAAACATCAATTGATTGCTCAAACTCACTGAAAAAACATATAGATTACAATCACCATGTGTTTAAAGGTTCCAAATGTAAAAACGTAACTAATTACCAAAATTTTTCCAAACAGCGGAGCCAATTCGCAAATTCGGTGGACTGAATCCATATACTCCCAACGGACGTATCGTAGGTGGTGAGCCAACAACTATCGAAGCTGTTCCGCACCAGGTTTCCCTCCAAGCTTATGGATTCAGTTACTGTGGAGGAAGCATTGTTTCCGAAACTTGGGTTTTGACCGCAGGTCATTGCACCGTCAGTTATCCGGCTAAGTGGATAAAAGTTCGAGCCGGAACAACCCAATTCAGTTCAGGAGGAACTGTTCATCCAGTTGCGAAAGTTGTTAGGCATGAAAACTATAGGACTAACTTGTATGGTATTCCCGAAAACGACGTGGCATTGTTGCAGCTGGAAACACCCTTTGAGTTAGGAACATCACGTCAACCAATTGCTCTCTTTGAGCAGAATGAAGAGGCTGTTGAAGGTTCATTGGCAACAATCACTGGATGGGGTGCTGTTAGAGAAGGAGGTAGCACTTCCAATGTTCTACAGACTGTGGATGTTCCCATTATTTCAAAGACTGTGTGCAATGATGCCTATGAATCTTATGGAGGAGTTCCTGCTGGTCAGATTTGTGCTGCTTACCCTGAAGGAGGAAAGGATGCTTGCCAAGGCGATTCTGGTGGTCCCTTGACCATTGCTGGAAAATTAGCTGGAATCGTTTCCTGGGGCAATGGATGTGCTCGCGAGGGATACCCTGGAGCCTATACTGAGGTGGCAGCCTATCGCAAATGGATCATAGA
>CAKNXH010063095.1:130886-176558 GCA_932178445.1 Andricus quercusramuli
TCACCACCTACGATACGACCATTAGGAGTGTATGGATTCAGCCCCACGAATTCTCGACTTGGCTCCGCTGTTTCAAAAAATTTATAATTAGTTACCTTTCTATATTGGGATCCTTGAAATAGGTTGTTTTGATTGATTAGTTTAGGTGAAAAGTATAGATTTCTTCATAACAAGAGAGTATAAAAACAACTCATAATGTAACTTACTCGTAGCCGTAGCGAGAAGAACAGAAAGCACCAGGTATCCAAACATCTTGCTTCTATCTTGGAGGAGCACTTACTGTTCCCCCGAGAAACACAGAAATTTATACTGAACTATAAGCTGCTTCTGATTGATTTAATACGATTAGCTTCCTCTTTTATAAGATAGCGCTAGCGAATATTTTGTCTTAATTTTGTATTAAGTACTTCTACGATAATCCATCATCTGAAAGTCCGGAAAATGAATTCCTTCCTACGATTGTTTGAGTTTTGAAAATTAATTGTTTGAAGTATTAAGGATTTTCTTATGAATAACAATTTATTTCATATCGATATAATAATATTATGGATTCGTTTTAATGATTATATATAGATAATTCCACCCTGTTTATTATAACACATTCGTCTACAATAATTGGTTTTATATAGCCAAAATAATTGTCACGCGCTGTGCGAATGCATATCTCTATAGGGAAATACAGAAACCTATTCTGCCGTTCATAGAAGAAAGGAAGTAACTACATTATGGATGAACCCATCATGGATGACCCCATAATGGATGACATTATGGACACCCCAACCTTAAATTTTCAATATTCACTATTTACAAATTTACATCTTAGTTTGCTCATTGTTTGAATTGAAGAAAACATATAATCACTCAATTGTTGTTTTGAAAGATTAATTTTATGAAACTCATTTATATTTTTCTTTCTAAATTTATCACTGATTACAGGTACGATAGACGAAAGATATACACCAGATATCGTAACTACACTCCCTCATTGAGAACTGAGAATAAATAATAATTTTACCTCACGAGATGAAAAATAACCATATTTGACCAAGATTTATTAATTTTATTATCAACTTTTTTTGTGATATATGAATAATCCTTCATGCGAGTATAAAATTTACGGTTAGGTTGGCGGGATACTTATCCATAATGTAGTTACTACTTTTCTTGTTCAGACGGCAAAATTGTTGTAAACTATTTTGCATCTCATTTTTTACGTTGAAAATTTTTTATTATGCCTTCATCGGTTTTGTGCCTCATTTTTCTGCAACTTGAAACAACAATAGATTCGGCACATTCTTCAGGACCGAATATATTACAGAATTAAGGGAAAGGTGCCAAATCAGGGCACTCCTCTTAAAGCTGGATCCTCTTAATATTTTTACATGAACAAAATTTATTCATCAAGTGGGTAGGTATCTACATGCTTAGTTGCCCTTCAATTAATTATAAAATAAGTCCATAAGTTGATCGAAGGTGAGAAGAAAAGCGAAAAACCACCAGACTATACTCACAACAATTATTAGTCGGGTGATTTTTTTGGCAAGGAAAGATGTTTATCATGTTCATTTGTGATAATTATAATTATAAATTATTAATATAGTATAATACGAATTATGAATACTAAAATTGACCTAGGAATCCTTTTAAGATATGTCTTAGTATATAACCTGTGTTTAATTTGTGACATCACAGCGTAGTATTACCCAGAAATATCAAGATCCCCCATCCTCCAAAAAAAAATTCCAAATGGAAATTGGGGAAGGTGAGGAAAAAGTGTTCGCCCCAGAAAAACGTTCGCACCATATAGGAGAACTAACTCACATTGTTGGCTTCATAAAATGTTCTAATTTCACCACAAAGTAAATTCATGACAATACAAAATGTGCATGTTGGTAAAGGGCGAAAACGGTTGCATTTAAAAAAAATTAATTTTGATAATTCATAATTTGATCAAACGACCAATCGACATCAAAAGCGTAGTTTGTTATCAAAAGCGAGAAGGTGAGTAACTCGAAATGGCCAAGTCCAGAATAAGAAGAATGAAACGACATGTACAGTAAAATCTATTCATGCCTTCGTTTTTTCCGACGCAGTTTTGTAAGACCATTTACTTTAGAAATAGATCATGGAAAGTACATGTTTTTTGTTATTTTCAAATTTTTTGCGTTTCTTTTTTAAGAAACCTACCGCGAATCATTTTCCTGCAAAGTTAGCCTCATTTAAGCGCATGCCGGAGATTTGGTTCTTTTTTCTTATAGTTTTCCTATGTGAGGCGAACGCTTTTTGGGGCGAACGCTTTTTCCTTACCTTCTCCCATTTCCATTTGGAATGATTTCTGGGGGGATTGGATATACATAAAAATATGTTTCCAGGATTTTTAACACTATAATTTGTACATTGAGCTTCTAAGCGTCTTATATTAGCATTTATTTATTTTCATTTTTTCAGAAAAAGCATGGAACTCCTGCTAGTTAGAAAATATTTAAAGCATATGAAGTCACATCTAAGCAAGTGGCATGTCGCGACAGAAGAACGAGTTTGCAAAATGAACACATTTTACACTTTCGAATAAAAATTTTCAATAACGCCTTTTTTTTTAATTATTCTCGTAAGATAAGTGATTTTCGGATGAATATTTCATTTTCTAAAAAAATGTAGTGGATGACCCTATTTCGTGTTTGTAATCTAAAAGCAGAAAGAGGTTAGGTCATGTTAGGAGAAGTTGTGTCTTTTTACTAGACTTTTTGAATTTGCGCTTTTACCTGAACAAGGCCCGTCATAGGAATCACATTTCTTTCACGTCTTTCACACTAAGTTTTTAAACAACATAAACATCAATGAAAAGAAGAAACAGTTTGAAAGCTTGAATAATTATGTTCATAAATCATTATAAGATATTGAATTACGGCTTCAGAAATAGATGGGAATCTATCGTTTGAATTGCTAAGATATACTTTACATTCTGTTTTTGTTAATTTACTTGCTAAAAGTAGTACTTTGGTCAGATACCTTTCCCTGCTTTTTAATATAGTCTATATTAAATGTTATACACCAATCCTAAAAATGTGCCGAGTTCGGCTTTGTTCCAAGTTGCAAAAAAAAAATCAGACACGAAACCAAATTGACCAACAATATTGAAATTTTCATTTTACACGATGAGATAGAGCAAAATTCACATCAGTGAGTTTTTGTGTTGCCCGACAAAATGCGTAGATCTATATCAGCGATTAATTATCCATTCATAATAATCGCAGGAAGGAATTTCCGTTTCGGATTTGCAGATGATGGATTATCGTGCATGCGCTCAATATAAAATCAACTAAAAATAATCGCTTGCGCTATCTTACAAGAAAGGAAATTAATCATATTCTATCAATCAAAACCAGCTTATGCT
The DNA here is from genome assembly GCA_932178445.1 of Andricus quercusramuli. Classification (NCBI taxonomy): domain Eukaryota; kingdom Metazoa; phylum Arthropoda; class Insecta; order Hymenoptera; family Cynipidae; genus Andricus; species Andricus quercusramuli. The sequence continues at coordinate 134,281 of CAKNXH010063095.1, forward strand.
TTAGTATAAATCTCTATGTTTCTCGGGGAAACAGCAAGTGCTCCACAAAGATAGAAGCAAGATGTTTGAATACTTGGTGCTTTCTGTGCTTTTCGCCACGGCTACGGGTAAGTTTCAATATAAGATTTTACACAATTTTAATAATTCTAATAATTATTTCTGAATGAAATCTAGTCTTTCGAATCTTGATTTTCACTAAAAGGAGGTTTTTTTCATATTCTCTTGTAATAAGTCAATCTCTTTATAGAAAGTAATAAATTACATCAATCTATTCCAAAGATCAAATTATCGAAAGGTAACTGATGAACCAATTTTCCAAATATAGCGGAGCCAATTCAGAAATTCTTGGAGCTGAATCCATACACTCCTGGTGGACGTATCGTAGGTGGTGAACCAACAACTATCGAAGCTGTTCCACATCAGGTTTCCCTTCAAGCATATGGATTCAGTTACTGTGGAGGTAGCATCGTTTCTGAAACTTGGGTTTTGACCGCTGGTCATTGTACCGTAAGTTATCCGGCTAAGTGGATAAGCGTTCGAGCTGGGACCACCCAATTCAGCTCGGGAGGAACTGTTCATCCAGTTGCGAAAGTTGTCAGACACGAAAATTATAGGACCAACTTGTATGGTATTCCCGAAAACGATGTGGCATTGTTGCAGCTCCAAACACCCTTTGAGTTGGGAACATCACGTCAACCAATTGTTCTCTTTGAACAGGATGAAGAGGCTGTTGAAGGTTCCTTGGCAACAATCACTGGATGGGGAGCAGTTAGAGAAGGTGGTAGCACTTCCAATGTTCTTCAGACTGTAGATGTTCCCATAGTCACAAAATCGGTGTGCAATGAAGCCTATTCCTCTTATGGTGGAGTTCCTACTGGTCAGATTTGTGCTGCCTATCCTCAGGGAGGAAAGGATGCTTGCCAAGGCGATTCTGGTGGTCCTTTGACCATTTCTGGAAAACTAGCCGGAATCGTTTCCTGGGGAAATGGATGTGCTCGCAAGGGATATCCTGGAGTTTATACTGAGGTGGCAGCCTATAGGAAATGGATAATAGAGAATGCTAATCTATAATTTATCAAATATTTTATAAATTGAGACTGTTAAATCATTAGTACTTGTAGGATTGTATCATGTGTTTAGGAAATGGATTTGAATACAGTTGTAATGTGTATGAGACTCTGTGATTTGCAAGGTTTATTCATTGTAAATAAATTATTTTTTTTATGGTATTTTCCTGTGTCGTTTATAGAAATTTCATCATAATTGTAAGTAGCGGATATTTGTTAAGTATTTGAAATTCGAGATAAATATGCTGTCCTTCATTCGCGGTTACTTTCTCAATAACGTAGGTCTGAATTCTGTATGCGGCCTGGCTATGAAAAAAGTTCTCCTGCGTAATTTTTTGGGCTCAATCCATATCTGGTCTGATAATTGCTGAACCACTTTAGGTTTTCCAAATTAATAAATTTTAGTTGTCAGAAAATATCGATCTTGTTCATAGTGATATATTTATTACTAAAAGGGAAATTTTTATAACAATTTCGTCAAATATATAATGAACCACTATTTTTCACCCTGAAAATCGATTTTTTCTCATTTTTAAGATTTGTTTTGTACATATATTCAACAATGAAGTTTGAGAATTTGTTTACAGCGTTTCATAGCATAGTACGAATTTTGTTTCTGAGAATGATAACTATCTAGGGCCAAGGACTGAAATGAGGTGAAACGGTGCAAAATGAATTCTTCCATTTTATTTATTAACAAACCACCTACACGACAATATGATATTATATAGCTAAATTAGGAATACAGGAACTCTGAATATGGCGCTAATGATGTAAGGTTTTTTTAAAGAGGTTTGAAATTGTTAAGGCTTTCAACAGTTATCCTTACAATCAAGGAAATCATAAGGGCCCATTTTAGAAATAAGACAAAAAACTTATTTTATTTATCCGTATTTCTTACTAACCAAAATCTTGTACGTGAATTTTCGATTTTGGATAACATCTGAAATTCATGACGTCACATGGCTAATTCAAATGTATCAAAATCCTTCAATAGAGGTTACATTCAGCGGCTTTGAAAATAAAAACGACTCTTATTAAACATATTTCAGTTTTATTGATTTAATTTTACAGTATTTTTCTATTTATACAACAAATTCTTTTTGGTCTAATGGAGAGAATATCGACTTTAAGTAACCTCAATGATAAGAGCAATTACTAACATTAAAGGAATTTCTCTTATATAGTTGATATGCATACTACTTCAAGACACTTTCATCAGGTAATAAATATTTCTGTTGAAAAAAGATGTCAAATGTCTTGGCTGATGAACCGAGTTTGCTAAGACGGTCAGAGCCCTTTTAATAAGTATAAAAATAGTTATTTGTGATACAGAGGCCCTAAATGGCACTTTTTCGGCCAAGTGTAAAAGTAGCAGCACGAGTCGGAGTCGAGGCGTAGCTGAGACGAAGAACGAGTACTGCAATTCACACAAGGCAAAGTACCGCTTAGGGCCCGAATGTCACACACTTTTTTTTATACACTCATCATAAATGCAAATAGCTTCCATAGAGTCCTAATCTAAAAACCTGAGAGGAAACCCAATGCAAACAAATCCAATTCAATCTAATTCAACCCAATTCCATTCAATCCGATTTAATTCCACTCAATTCAAATCAATTCCATTAATTTCAATTTCATTCAATTCAATTCCATTTAATTCAATTCAATTCTATTCCATTCAAGTCAATTCTATTCCATTTAAGTCAATTCCATTCGATTCCATTCCATTTCGTTCAATTCCATTCATTTCCATTTAATTCTACTTAATTCCATTCAATTCAGTTCCATTTCATTCAGTTCAGTTCCATTCAGTTCCATTCAATTCGATTCAATTCAATTCTATTAAATTCCCGAGACGAAGGACAAGTACTGCAATTATTTACACTGGGCAAAATGCCATTCAGAGGCATCTAAGTACCGAAGTTGGGGTCACTGAACACATGGTGCCATAAAATACAGATACAAATGTCTATCAGCCAATCAGCTGAGTGTGTCAGTTTCTTTATAGTACGCTGTACCCTGAGAAAAAATTTCACAGCCTAGGCTAAGAAGTTATATTTCAGATATCTTTCACAGTACCTAAAATCGCACTTATGATGACGGTGTGAACAAAATTCAATTAAAAGATTTCTAGAAATTTCCGGAACTTTTAGGTAATTTACGGTAAGTCGATCAGTTTTATATGCGGTAACTTCCCATTAATAACCGAAAAATTATATTATTTGCAACCAAAATTTCTTCAAAGTTTTTACGGCGAGTGGGCTGATAATCGCGAAATGCGAGCTCATAGATGTATGTGTAACGGATTATTTTTTTTCGTTACTATTTTTCTTTCTTTTTACTTTATTTCACATTAGTTTTCCATTATCTCTAAAATAAAATCTAGTTTTAATTTCAAACAAATTTACTCATTCCAAACTTTTATCAAAATCTCCCCAAAAACAATTTAAATCAGTATCAACTTGAAATAAGAAAGGATGATTCATTGAACTATAGAGTCATAGAGGATTTATTTTAAAGATCACAAATAAATACGAGTGTATAGTGTATACGATACCATCAAAATTAAAATTAAATACAATTTCAATTCAATTTCAATTTCATAACATTTAAATCAGGTAAAATGATAAACGGCAAAGACGGCACGAAATAATAAAGATTCAAAAGATGTAAATGATCGCTTGCAATTAAAATAGGTATTCATCCAGTATAGTATTTTTTGTAGAGACGATTAGGTTGAGATTGGCGGTGAGGAAAGTTGCAATGGTGGCGTCGTTCTCGCTAGCAAATTGTCCCAGGTGGGAAATGCTTCCACAGTACCAATACCGGCCGAAATATTGTTAGTTAAATGGTTCCACAGGTGAATTTGAACCAGTTGGAGATTGTGACACGGCTTCGATTACATTTATAATGACCAGACGGTCAAATGTGAAGTTAGAGTAGTGGACAAAAATAAGCAAATTGCCAAGTACAAAAATAGCACCACACTGCAACACAATTTAAGAAAAAACGAACGTCTCAGTCTAAATTCACGATTACAGATCAAGAACACCCCGTTGAACTTCTTTTTTTTAAATAACAATAGATACCTGGTCTGACGCAAGCCACAGCTCAACCCTGCGTGGTGCTGATTATAATTTTGCGAGTACGTCTCGTACCTTTAGAACAATTTTGAATACTAATGAGTAGTGGCTTCGCTTTCGCGAACCAGGAACGCTATAGGCTCCGCCCATTCCAATTACCGATCATCATGCGACGATTTATTATCCAATGTCACAATTCCATTAAATCGCGCCTCTCTTGATTTTAGCGGTAACAATTTATTATCCAATTACAAAATTCTATTTCAACCGCGCTTTTCGTGATTTTGGCGGTAACGCCTTATTACCCAATGACACAATTTTATTTTAACCGCGCTTTTCCTGATTTTTGCGAGAACAATTTATTGCCCAATGCGAAAATTCCATTGATCCCGCGTTTTTCGTGATTTTAGAGGGAATCAACGGACAGCAATTATTCGCAATACACTACAAAAAATATATCGCAGTTACTGGCGCGAATATTTATAAATTATAAACATATAAATCGCCTCATATGATTTACATTATTTACCTCTGATATCACTTTTCAGTCCCTGGGGAGTAAAAAGTAGAGCTTTAGGCCCTTTTTATAGGCGTAGATAGTTTTAGTCGGTAAGAAAAAATTTCTTGAGAGACATCACTCGATCACGTAATCGTATTTTTGGGAGGGGAACATGGGGTGAAACAGGACTATTTTGCTTTAGAATTTTTTTTCTCATACAGAAATACTTTTTTTCTGCATTCATTTATAGGTGTCTTAAATACCTAACAAGTGATGAACTGAAAAAATTTCGCATTGAAAAAATGCCATCTTCTACTTTTTTTATTGATTTGTGAAAAAAAGTGGTTCGTCCCGTATGTCCTTTACACGGGGAAAAACGGGACGCTTTGTTAAATAAAAAAAATGTATTATGAACAAAATTACAATAATTTGAAGAGACTGAACATATAAGTTGTGCAGTTACAAGAACTTATTGTAACATGTTTTATCGTCCATTTTCTATATAAAAATGACCATAATCAGGCCTTACAAAATACGCAGAGATGAATTTCGTCTTCGTCCGCACTATCGAAATCTGCGGAAGACTAATGAGCTCAATTATCGCACGAAATGCATTAGAAAAACTGTTTTCTATCAAAAAATCGTGAAACTGCAAACAATCGCGACCTTCGATTTCTGCATTCGGCATAAATCGAAAACAATTGCGCTCTACTACATCTCGCGCAATGTCCCGTTTTCCCCCTGTCCATTCTGACCCCAAAGTACTTTTTCCAACATGTCTCCCGAAAATTGCGATAATACTTGCAATCAAAAACGCTTCGACGCAAAAAAAAGGCTATTAAGTACACAACTGAATGGTGCTGAAGTGATTTAAAATTAAAAAAAACATTTGCATTACTTTCGTGTAGTTTAAAATCAGTCATAATTATAACTGGGCAGAAAAACAATCCATGCGTCTCATAACTTCAAGAATAACAACAAAATTATAACGAATTGACATGAGAAATCTCGGAAATGCCTAAAAACGAAGTTCCTACAATTTCCAGTATATGACGTCCCACCACTGAGAAGATCTGATCACTATCGCGTTTTGCCCCTGTTGCCATTTTGTCCCACGTTCCCCTAATAATATAATCGCAATTTCGAGCAATAAACAAACTATTGCATCCGATGAAAAATCTCGCGAAAACGACAAATGTGCCCTTATTTTGAGAATTTGAGTTCGAAATAAAAAGATATGAGAGGAAAAAAAATTTCCTAGCGGACAAATCTGAATGATTTTCGTAAGTATCGTCCGGTCGTTTTTCTTTTCACATTCGGTTAACTACCGCTGACTATGATAATGAGGAACAAAGGAAGTGAATAAAATATTCAGGCGTAACATGCGCCCTGTAGAATCAACAGTACTGTTATATTGTTGCTTAGATCTTTTCAAACCTTCCTTTGTTATCAAATAGATTCATTTTTCACGAAGAAATATAAAATATTTTATATTTCGTAGCGTATGTATAATGTATTTCACTTTATAATTTGACAAAGGCTGTCAAGACGGATTAGCAATTTTGAGGTTATGTTTTGTTGATGAAATTATACTCCAAATTTCATTTATATAAAAATATCAATGTTCTCAATAATTTTATTATTTTTGTTATATTCAACCATTTACGGGTTTCAATCCTTCGTTGCCTCACTAAATAATGCGTTAAACCTAAAATATATTAGATTTCGATTTTTTACACTATGTACGTACTTTTCTTTAAAAAAAGAGTCACTGTAAAATGGGCAAATTCCTCATTTAAATATTTGTTGCATGATACCGCAAGACAAGTTCATATGTTTGAGTCTAGAATACCAACTCGCGATTTTCAATGAAAAGTATTGAAATCAGACATTTTTTCGATTTTTGATCATGTACAACAACAAATTAGAAAGAAATAGGTTCCTAATTTTCAACTAGAATATACAATATTCGACAATTATTCAAACTATCTTCAACGTATGCAGGTATACTGACCATCCATAAAATGAATCCTTCTAGCCAAAGCCCGTTGAAGATTTATTATTTTAATTGATTTTATCACACTGACCGGCTTTTGAAAGAATACGACGTCACACCACGTGTTTCGCTCTATGAGGGCGCCAAAAATTCTGTATAAAAAATCGACCTCTCCAATCAATATTTCATCGTAATTATTAGAAATAATTGAGCAAGCAAAATTTAGTTTCAATTTCGCATGTAAATCTTTTCAGTATAAGTTTATAAAAAACTTAACTTGAGGCAGAAAACCAATTTTGTCGGCCCCATTTTCAAAAATATGGTACTTCTTCACATTATGGCTGATAACGATTTTCATAAGGTTAAGAATATTTGTAATTTTACCAATTTTCATAATTCTGAATTCTTTTTACCTTTTTCAATGCGTCAAAAGGATCAGGTTCGGATTCAGGACAAAAAATAACGTATGAACCATTCTTCATTACAAGGCCACAAACATTATTCAGGTTCAATACATTTTCAACAGGATAGACGTAATATATAGTCAAACAAACAAATCCAATAACTGCCACTCACGATTATAATGAAATTTCAATAAACGAAAGAGGGAGATACCATAACAAAAATAATTTATTTACAATGAATAAACGTTACATTTCACAGAGTGTCATACACATTACAACTTCATTTGAATGCATTTTCTAAACCCATGATAGAATCCCACAAGTACTATTGATTTCACAGTCTCAATTTCTAAAGAATTTGGCTGATTAAAGATCAGCATTCTCTATAATCCATTTGCGATAGGCTGCCACCTCAGTATAGGCTCCAGGGTATCCCTCGCGAGCACATCCATTGCCCCACGAAACGATTCCGGCTAATTTTCCAGCAATGGTCAAGGGACCACCAGAATCGCCTTGACAAGCATCCTTTCCTCCCTCAGGGTAAGCTGCACAAATCTGACCTGCAGGAACTCCTCCATAAGATGCATAAGCTTCATTGCATACAGCTTTAGAAACTATGGGAACATCCACAGTCTGAAGAACATTGGAAGTGCTACCACCTTCTCTAACTGCCCCCCATCCAGTGATTGTTGCCAATGAACCTTCAGCAGCCTCTTCATCCTGCTCAAAGAGAGCAATTGGTTGGCGTGATGTTCCCAACTCAAAGGGTGTTTCCAGCTGCAACAATGCTACGTCGTTTTCGGGAACACCATACAAGTTCGTCCTGTAATTCTCGTGTCTGACAACCTTCGCAACTGGATGAACAGTTCCTCCCGAGCTGAATTGGGTGGTTCCAGCTCGAACTTTAATCCACTTAGCCGGATAACTGACGGTGCAATGACCTGCGGTCAAAACCCAAGTTTCAGAAACAATACTTCCTCCACAGTAACTGAATCCATAAGCTTGAAGGGAAACCTGGTGCGGAACAGCTTCTATGGTTGTTGGTTCACCACCTACGATACGACCATTAGGAGTGTATGGATTCAGCCCCACAAATTTTTGAATTGTCTCCGCTATTCCAAAAAATGTATAATTAGTTACCTTTCTATATTTTGATCTTCAAAATAGGTTGTTTGAATTGATTAGTTTTTATAAAAAATATAGATTTTTTTATCTAGAGATAGTAAGAAAACAACTCATAATATAACTTACTCGTAGCCGTAGCGAGAAGAACAGAAAGCACCAGGTAACCAAACATCTTGCATCTATCTTCGAGGAGCACTCACTTTTTCCCCGCGAAACACAGAGATTTATACTGAATCATAAGCTGCTTTTGATTGATAGAATACGATGAGCTTCCTTTCTTATGAGATAGCGCTAGCGAATATTTCGTATTGATTTTATATTGAGCACTTCCATGATAATCCATCATTCGAAAATCCGGAAACGAAATTATTTCTTAAGTTGATTATGAATGGATCGTTAGTCGCTGAATATAGGGAAAATTTTCATGATTTTGAATATGTTTCTTCTTCGTCTTATATCGATTAATTCAAATTATTATTCCAGCAAACAAAATTTATCGATACGACAAATTTTTTCCAGGATGAAAAGTCAAAAAGTATATTAGTTTGTTGGAGACAATAATTATTTCTACTGAAATTGTTCGGCTGTATTATTATAATAACCCATAGGCAGACAAAAAACTGATTGACTGAATTATTTTTTGAAATATATTATTTTAGACAATTAATTCAAATGTCAACTGTCATTTTCATGTTTTCTGAATGTATCACCATTGATTCTGACCAATCTCATAGTACAGTTACAGTCCAACGGCCCTGATTTTTTTTATTATTATACCATTGAGCCATTCCCCTTTTGGGGTAGGCGTGACTAAATCGGTGGGTAGGGGAGTAATATTAGTGAGAAGATATTGTTCTTTTAATTTTTTTTTAGATTGATCTAGAATTCTCGTGGTATTCATTTAAATAACACATTCATTACGCAACACTGCTCCGACCCAGGTTGCTGATCAATCTCTCTAGCGATCACCCCAAGCGAAGGGCTTCACAAATTCGGACCCATTAGTATCCAAGGTCTTCCGTTTCAAGCGTCATTCACTCTAGTGACATTCTTTTTATAAACTATCTGTCGACACACTTTTCTGTCTTAGAATAATTCTCTTGCTTTCTTCACGTCCATGCATTTTTTTAATGCAAGCTCTCGCGTTTCTGTGGCTTATGTCTGTTTTTTCAGTCGCTTATCTTTTATTCTTTCAATATGTCCGAACTATTTTAACCAATTTCTTTTCAATATGTCAACTAGTGTCTCTTTTCCACCACATTCTCTGAGGACCAGCTCGTTTCTTACTTTGTCCATCAGTGTTTTTCCGCATATTTTTCGCAGGAAATCCATCTCAATGCGATAATCGTACCCTTACCCTCTTCTTGACAGGCCCATGTCTCGATACCGTATAGCACAGTCGGTACAATTATAGAATCAGCTTTTCTTGATATATTCTTACTTCTGAAAATGGACACTGCTCTACCGTCAACCTTCTTACCCCCTTCTATTGCGCCTATCTATCTCCCCATCTATCTTTCCGTCACTACTGAATAGGCTACCCAGATATACGTACTTATCAACTTGTTCTATTATCTTATCATTTGGGACAATTTTGCACATGGTTGTTAACAATAAAAAAATTAATTAGCTAATTATTACTTTCTGGCATCACCAACATGCAAAATATTAAATTTTGCTAGGAAAATGTAATAATAATGGTCTCTCTTATCACTGACTTTTGAATTTTTCGCTTTTACCCGAACGATTTACACTACGTTTTCAAACAAAATAAAAAGTAATAAAAAACATGTAACATTTTGGAAGCTGAGGGAATTATCTTTCTAAATCACCATAAAATATTTAATCACGGCTTCTGAAATGGGTAGGAATTTATCATCTGAATTGCCGGAATACATTTCACATTCTGTTTTTATTGATTCACTCGCACTGCTAAAAAAGTACATTGTTTAGACACCTTTCCCCTAATTTTTTAATATAGTCTATGTCCAATGTTATACACCAATCCTATAAATATGCTTAATTCGGTTTTGTTTTAAGTTGCAAAAAAAATGAGATGCCATAGACCGAATTGAGCCACAATGAAAATTTTCATTGTACCTACACGATGCGATGCGATGGGGCAAATTTCACACCAATAGGTTTCTGTGTTTCCCGGCTGTGATATCAATTCGGACAGCGCGTGACCATTTTTTTTGCATAAAAACCTGTCAGGGAAACAAAAGTGCCATGATATAATGAATGTTGCCAACTTAGATATAAATTTACGTAATGCGTCAATAATAATATTTTATCAAAAGAAATTTCTTAATAACTGAAACAAGAAAATATCTTACAGACATAAAAATTGCAACAAAACGAGTAGATCTATATTAGTGATTAATATAATCCATTCATAATAATCGCAGAAAGAAATTTCCGTTCCGGACTTCCAGATAATGGATTATCGTGGAAGTGCTCAATATAAGATCAATTGAAAATATTCGCTGGCGCTATCTTACAAGAAAGGACAATAATCGCATTCTATCAATCAAAACAAGCTTATGATTTTGTATAAATCTTCGTGTTTCGCGGAGGAAAATCAAGTGCTCTTTCAAGATAGAAGCAAGATGTTTGGAAACCTATTGCTTTCTGTTCTTCTCGCTACGGCTACGGGTAAGATCCCTAATAAGATTCAAGACAATTTCATTAATTCTAATCATAATTCACGTATAGAAAGGTAACTAATCACTAATTTCTTAACACAGCGGAACCAATTCGGAAATTCGTGGGGCTGAATCCATACACTCCTAATGGTCGTATCGTAGGTGGTGAACCAACAACCATCGAAGCTGTTCCGCACCAGGTTTCCCTTCAAGCTTATGGATTCAGTTACTGTGGAGGAAGTATTGTTTCTGAAACTTGGGTTTTGACCGCAGGTCATTGCACCGTCAGTTATCCGGCTAAGTGGATTAAAGTTCGAGCTGGAACCACCCAATTCAGTTCGGGAGGAACTGTTCATCCAGTTGCGAAAGTTGTCAGACACGAGAATTACAGGACAAACTTGTATGGTATTCCCGAAAACGACGTGGCATTATTGCAGCTGGAAACACCCTTTGAGTTGGGAACATCACGTCAACCAATTGCTTTTTTTGAGCAGGATGAAGAGGCTGTTGAAGGTTCATTGGCAACAATCAGTGGATGGGGAGCAGTTAGAGAAGGTGGTAGCACTTCCAGTGTTCTCCAGACTGTGGATGTTCCCATAGTTTCTAAAGCTGTATGCAATGAAGCCTATTCATCTTATGGAGGAGTTCCTGCGGGTCAAATTTGTGCAGCTTATCCCCAGGGAGGCAAGGATGCTTGTCAAGGCGATTCTGGTGGCCCCTTAACGATTGCTGGAAAATTAGCTGGAATTGTTTCCTGGGGAAATGGATGTGCTCGCGAGGGATACCCTGGAGCGTATACTGAGGTGGCAGCCTATCGCAAATGGATCATAGAGAATGCTGATCTTTAATTATTCAAATTTTTTATAATTTGGGTCAGTGAATTCATTGATAAGTGAAGTGGCTCGTCAAAAAGGCACAAAAATAACATTTGAATAAGTCACCTAAAGAAATGTAAAATTCAATCGTGTCCAGTAATATCTAGATGACTTATTCACATGGCCGTTTTTGACGCTTGACTAAAATTGTAGGATTCTTTCGCGTGTTTTGAAAACGAATTTAGAGCATATCCTACGGTGTCGAAAGTACTGCAGCTTATTATACTGATAATAAAATCTGTATCAAAATAAACAAAAACACAAGACTGTTTGTTACATATTTGAATAATTCTGTTGCATGTAAAATTGATACCATCAGTTACTTCTTCAGATTTAGTGTGAAATAAATACAGCTGCGTAATGTGTATGAGACTTTGTTATATACAATATTCATTTATTGAAAATAAATGTTTTTTCTTCTGGTACCTTCACCTTTCATCTATTCAAGTGTCTTTAAAATTGTACGCGGCGGATAGTAGATACGTTTGTTCATCTGTAAATTACTACAGTAATGTGGACATTTATTCTCACAATAAAATACAATAAATTACGATAAAAAACACTAATTTTCTAAACTACACTTTTTTGTAAATATTAATAATTATTTATATAATGTTATAAAAGTGTCCGAATTCTAGGAAAAACTTTTGGTTTCTAGTAGAATCAATTTGAATAATTTTTTCAGAATGAAGAACCCCTGTTGCTCCGCTGGGAATCGAACCACAGAACTTTTGATTGTCACTCGACTACTTTCCCATTGAGCTACTTCAGGAATCAAGAGAAAAAATCTTTTTTTAGAAATACACGCATTATTTTGCTACGTGGCATAAATCAACATTTTCAAGGAATCTGTATTATCATCAGAGAATAACATAAATTTTTAACGTCTTTCCAGACTAGATGGAGCTATGATTTGAAAATTATTCCAAATAATTCTTCCCTAAGAAAGATATTTTTTTTGGTCCGCCGGGAATCGAACCACAGAACTTCTGATCGCCGGTCGAGTGCCTTCTCATTAAGCTACTAGAGAGATCGAGAGAAGAAACTTTCTTCAGAAATAGACATTCCTACTAGTTTAAAAATCATTAGGAGCATATGAGGTCACATATAAGCAAACAGCATTGCGCTGAAGAAAAAAAGGTTGAAAAGGGTACACTTTTTGCTTTTTCAAATAGAAATTCACAATAAATTCCTTTTTCAATTATTCTTGTACTACAAGTGACTTTCGAGTGGATAGTTGCCTATCAAAAAAATTAAAAAATGTAGCACCCGACTTGCAATTGGAAGTTCTGTGGTTTGATTACCAGCCCAGCGAAAGGAGGACATATTTTTTCATAAAGAATCATCAAAAATAATTCTCAATGCATAGCTCCATCTTGTCTGGAAAGACGTTTAAAATTAATGTTATTCTTTGATGCTATTACTGATTCTTTGAACATTTTTATTTGTACCACCCAGCAAAATGATGCGTTTATTTCTGAAAAAAGTTTCTTCTCTCGATCTCTCTAGTAGCATAATGGGAAAGCACCCTACTGGCAATCTTAAGTTTTGTGGTTCGATCCCCAGCGCAGTGAAAGGAGAAGATCTTGAGACGGTCCGTTCTATGTTCATAACTATAATGAAAGTATAAACTCACGGGCGAATATTTGTATTGGTACGCCTATGACTCATAAGTGGACGAGCAGGTGTAACGAGGGGAGAATTCAAGAAATCATCCGATCATACGATCGATTGCGCGCGCCATCAGCTGATAAGTAGGGGTAGCGTGGGACCAATGCACCCTATAAATATCGATCCCGATATCGGTACCGACCACTTCTTCTTACTAGCACTTCTTGCTAGGACTTCTTACTGAGCCTTCTAACTCGACCCTCCTCGAGGAAGAAGCTTCAATTAGCTTGGCCTACCTGTCATTGGAGACAGAACAATTTGCACTTGAGTCAAAGGAATTTGAATATCTGAGATTTTCCTTCTTGTGGTTTATAAATTATTCTAATTCGTTACTTTTGAATTAGAATAATAAATGTGAGTTTTTAAGGGATATATAAGAAAGTGTTATTATATGTTATGTTTGTAACGACTCTGAACCTTATAGGTTTATAAGGACCTTGTTGTGCATGCCTGCATATTAAATGTTTATTGGGAACTTATTTTAAATTAAATAGAAACTAAAATCATGTGGCTCCTCGTAACGACCCTGAACCTGATTTAACCATTAGGACCTTGTTGTGCGAGTGAGTTTAAACATAAATGAAATTGAATCTCTCGTAACGACCCTGCACCTTATTAAATAATAAGGACCTCGTTGTGCGAGTAGGATTAAATAAAAAAAAAATTAGAATAGCACTTCTCGTAACGACCCTGCACCTTATGTAACAATAAGGACCTCGTTGTGCGACTAGAGCTTGGGATTAATAAACAAAGCAAAATAAGGAAAATGGAAGAGAGTCTCAAAAATTCAATTATAAAAATTCAATTCAATTCTAAATTGTGATTTCTCGTAACGACCCTGCACCTTATTTGACGATAAGGACCTCGTTGTGCGATGAAAGCACAAAACTAGTGATCGATTATGTGCATTGATCTCAAATAGATCTCATTAGAAATATCTATTAAAATACCTTAAAATCATCACATAATTACGCAATCATCTCTCCCTCGAGTGAATCTACAATCTTTCATTTTGTCGTCAAAAATAATGATTTAAATTTTAATGGGAATTTTTATTGTAAGAAAATAATCTTACTCAATTGTTGTTCATTTAATCATCAAGTTTAGTTATAAAATGTTTAGGGCTAGTTTTAACGTCCTATCAGTATTGGAATCAACTGATATAGTTGGTTGCAATTTACTGAACAGGAAAAAGTAAATGCAAATTGAACGAATCTCTCACTGAGAATAAATATCATTGAGATAAGTTTAAAATGCAACACTACCATTACTAAAAATCAGTATAATTTTTAGTAAAATTGAGATCCTTAAACAAAATCAGCCAAGTGCTGTTATAATTAAATTCAAGTTATTGATGAACACAAAATTGATCCCCGGTTAGAGAAACGATAATGTTACAATCTTTTTTCAGAAAAAATGATTTAAAATAATGTTTATTTCATAACTCCATCTTGTCTGACAAAACGTTAACAATTGATCTCATTGCCTGATGATAATATATATTCCTTTAAAAATCTGATATGTAACATCTAGCAAAATAATGCGTGTATTTTTGAAGAAAATTTCTTCTCTAGATCTCTTTAGTAGCATAATAGGAAAGCACCCAAATGGCAATTGCAAATTTTATGGTTTGATTCCCAGCGGAGTAAAGGAGATGCTCTTTTTAGAAAAATTTATTAAAAATAAGTTTACTAAAAATCAAAAGTTTGCCTATAATTCGGACACTTATATAACATCGTATAAATCATTAATATTATTCACAAAAAAGTGCGAGGGAGTAAATGCTAGGTGGTACAAATGAAATTTGCCAAGGAGTATTTTCAATCATTTTTTCTGAAAAAGATCTTCTCCTTCCGCTCCACTGGGAATCAAACCACAGAACTTCCCATTGCCGGTCGAGTGCTACATTCTTTAATTTTTTAATATGAAACCATTCACTCTGAAGTCACTTTTAATACGAGGATAATTGAAGAAAAGAATTCATGCAAATTTCAGTTTGAAAAAGTGAAAAGTGTATCCTTTTTAAACTTTTTATTCTGCCGCACCATGCTGTTTGCTCAGATGTGATGTCATATGCTCTTAATATTTTCTAAACTAATAGAAATGTGTATTTCTGAAAGAAGTTTCTTTTCTTGATCTGTCTAGTAGCTGAATGTGGAAGCACCCGAACGACAATCGGAAGTTCTGTGGTTCGATTTCCAGAGGAGCGAAAGAAGATCTTTCTTCAGAAAAAAATAATTTTAAATAATTTTTAAACCATTGCTCCATCTGATCTGAAAATACGTTAAAAATTTCTGTTATTCTCTGATGATAATACAGATTCCTTGAAAAATTTTATTTGTACCACTTAGAAAAATAATGCGTGTATTTATAAAAAAGGTTTTTTCTCTCGATCTCTTAAGCAGCTTATTGGCAATGCACTCGACTGGTAATCGGAAGTTCTGTGGTTCTATTCCCATCTGAGCAACAGGAGAAGATCTTTTTTCAGAAAAAATCATTCAAAATATTTCTTCTAAAAACCGAATGTTTTTCCTAGAATTCGGACACTTTTATCACATTGTAAAAATAATTACTAATATTTACAAGAAACTCTAATTTGAAAAATTAATGTTTTAATGCTTATTTATTGTGAGAATAAACGTCCACATTGCTGTCGTAATTTAGAGACAAACATATGTAAGCAATATGCTTACAATTTGAAAGAAACTTGAATAAGTGAAAGGTACCAAAATAAAACATTTATTATCAATAAATAAATATTCTACATCACAGAGTCTTATTCACATTACAACTGTATTCATTTCGCATTAAATCTGAAAGTATCAATTTTATACGCAACAGAATTATTTAAAAATGTAAGAGTCTTGTGTTTTTGTTTATTTTTATACAGATTTTCGTATCAATATAATTTAGCTGCAGCACTTTCGATACCTCAGGATTTGCTGTAAATTCATTTTCGAAACATATGAAAGAATCCTAACATTCAAGTCGCCGTCAGAAAGGGCCATTTGAATAGGTTATCTAGATATTACTGAATACGATTAAATTCTACATTCTTCAGGTGACTTATTTCAAATGTTATTTTGACGCCTTATTGACGGGCGACTTCACTCGTTAATGATTTCACTGTCTCAATTCATAAACATTTGAATAATTAAAGATCAGCATTCTCTATGATCCATTTGCGATAGGCTGCCACTTCAGTATAGGCTCCAGGGTATCCCTCGCGAGCACATCCATTGCCCCAGGAAACGATTCCAGCTAATTTTCCAGAAATCGTCAAGGGTCCACCAGAATCGCCTTGACAAGCATCCTTTCCTCCCTGAGGATAGGCAGCACAAATCTGACCTTCAGGAACTCCTCCATAAGAAGCATAGGCTTCATTGCATACATATTTTGAAACTATGGGAACATCCACAGTCTGAAGAACATTGGAAGTGCTACCACCTTCTCTAACTGCTCCCCATCCAGTGATTGTTGCCAAGGAACCTTCAACAGCCTCTTCATCCTGTTCAAAGAGAACAATTGGTTGACGTGATGTTCCCAACTCAAAGGGTGTTTGGAGCTGCAACAATGCCACATCGTTTTCGGGAATACCATACAAGTTGGTCCTATAATTTTCGTGTCTGACAACTTTCGCAACTGGATGAACAGTTCCTCCCGAGCTGAATTGGGTGGTCCCAGCTCGAACGCTTATCCACTTAGCTGGATAACTCACGGTACAATGACCAGCGGTCAAAACCCAAGTTTCAGAAACAATGCTTCCTCCACAGTAACTGAATCCATAAGCTTGAAGGGAAACCTGGTGTGGAACAGCTTCGATGGTTGTTGGTTCACCACCTACGATACGTCCATCAGGAGTGTATGGATTCAGCTCCACAAATTTTCGAATTGGCTCCGCTGTGTTAAAAAACTGATAATTAGTTACATTCCTATATTTTGATTCTACACACAGGTTTTTGTAATTTATTTGTTTCTCTGAAGAGTATAGATTGAATAATGATTAAAATTAACAAAATTTGTCTAAGTCTTATAATGGAACTTACCTGTAGCCACAGCCAGAAGAACAGAAAACACCAGGTATCCAAACATCTTGCTTCTATCTTGAAAAAGCACTTGATTTTTCTCCGCGAAACACGAAGATTTATACTGAATCATAAGCTGGTTTTGATTGATAGAGCAAGATTAATTTCTTCTCTTATAACATAGCGATAGCGAATACTTTGTATTAATTTTATATTGAGCCATTCCACGACCTAATCCATCATCTGAAAACCCGCTATTATTATAAATATATAATATGAATTAATAATATTAATAAAAATATAAATTATATAATATTGAATTATAATATATAATATTATAATTATTATAAATCTGCTATTATTATGAATGGATGTACCCGTGTGGAAAAATGTCGTGGCAGGCTTGAATCATGCTGAAGCCAGTTCCGTGTTTCTCAAGTCTGTATATTCACGCAATACTATCCTGGCGCTGCAATGGCGCTGGCAAGTTTTTCTACGTGTTCGATTTGATTTTAGCTAGTTTCTAGACAGTATCACCGCTTGGTCTTGAAAAAAAATGACAGAAATGAATTCAGAAAATAATAATTTTGGAATGAAAGATTCAGAAAACGACAAGACATAATTGCATGAATGCTCAAGTAATAATTTAATGTCCACTACAAAATATTTGACATAATAAACAATAATTATTGAGGGTGATTGAAATCTTATTATACGAACTGCATTTTCAAGAACGATTTTCTCAAAAATATTTGAAAATATTTTCTTTAAATTGAATAATATGGTAAATTTGTAAGAAATTCATTTTAAATTTATAATAATTATAATATGAATAATGCTATGTATTATATTTATGATATTCCAGAAAATGAAATTTTAACATAAATGATTCCTTCATTTTATTTTAATTATTCACTGAGTGGATATGATAATTCGGCCTAACGTATCAATTATTTGAAATTATAAACCATAATTATTTCGTAACCTAATCTAAAGTATAATCATACAAACTTCATCATTTTCAATGATTGTTTCACACATCAAGCAACATAATATGAAGTTACATCAAAAGTTCGACACCCGGCAAAAAACTAACCTAAAAAATACGAACCAGCCTAGGTAGCTGGACCACGTAATTTCGAAACTTTCAAAACCATAAAATCGGTAATATCTTTACATAAAAACCTCAAACTCAAAAACCTCAAACCCACGAACCTCAAACCCCCCAAACTTGTCAACCCACAAACCTCAAACGCACAAACCTCAAGCCCACAAAAATTATACCTCAAACCCACAAACCTCAAACTCACAAATCCATGATCCTAAAACCCCAAACTCACAAACCTCAAACACATAAACCTAAAACCATAGATTCACAAGCCCACAAACATCAAACCCACAATCCTCAAACCAACAAACCTCAAACTCCCAAACCCGTAAACCCACAAACCTCAACGCCCCACAAACCTCAAACGCACAAATCTCAAATCAAGAAACATAGAACCCCCAAGCCCATAAACCTGAAAACCTCAAACTCACAAATCCATAAACCTAAAACCCAAAACCCACAGACCTCGAACACATAAACCTGAAACCACAAATCCACAAACCCACAAACCAACAAACCTCAAACACACAAACCTCAAACCAACAGACCTCAAACCCCTAAACCCGTAAACCACAAAAACCTCAAACCCACTATCCTCAAGCCCACATCGCCTATATTCCAAAATAATTTGTTTTTATTTAGAAAACTTATGAAACCTCATCCCAAAACTCTAAACAATGAAATCGAGACTCAAATTTCTTAAACCCACTAACCCTGAACCCACAAATCCCAACCCCGTAGCTCTCAAGAATAAACTCTGAAGCCAAATACCTTAAACCCATCAACCCTGAACCCTCAAATCCATGAACCCATAAACCCTGAACACATAAGCCCTAAATCCATAAACCATAAACCCTGAAGGTTGGTGGGTTTGTGGACTATTCTCCATGATGTACTTATATGTTGATTTTATGAACATGGGGTTTGATATTTGTGGGTTTGAGGTTTGTGGACTTGTGGTTTTAGGTTTATGTGTTTGAGGTTTGTGCGTTTGAGGTATAATTTTTGTCGATTTCAGGTTCGTGGGTTAGGGGTTTGTGGGTTTACGGGTTTGAGGTTTAATTTTTGTGGGTTTGAGGTTTGTGAGTTTACGGGTTTGGGGGTTTGAGTTTTGTTGGTTTGAGATTTGTGGGTTTGCTGTTTATGGGTTTGTGGATTTAGGGTTTTAGGTTTATGTGTTTGAGGTTTGTGAGTTTGGGGTTTTAGGTTTATGGATTTTGTGAGTTTGAGGTTTGTGGTTTATGGGCTTGGGGATTTTGTGTTTGTGAATTTGAGGTTTGTGCGTTTGAGGTTTGAGATTCAATTTTTGTGGGTTTGAGGTTTGTGGTTTTGAGGTTCGTGGGTTTGAGGATTGTGGCTTTACTGCTTTGCGGATTGGAGGCTTGTTGGTTTCAGGTTTGTGGGTTTGAAGTTTGTGTGTTTTAGGTTTGTAGGTTTTACGTTTATGGGTTTGCTGCTTGTGGGTTTGTGGTTTTAGGTTTATGTGTTTGATGTTTGTGTGTTCGAGGTTTTAGGTTTATGTATTTGTGAGTTTGAGGTTTGTAGGTTTATGGGCTTGGGGGTTTCAAGTTTGTGGATATGAGGTTTTTGGGGTTGAATTTTGTAGGTTTACAGGTTTGGGGGTTTGAGGTTTGTGGGTTTGAGGTACAGTGCCACGAAATTTTTCCACACGGGTATAATCACTAAGTATAGACTATGTAATAGCGAAAAAAATTGATTCTCAAGCTCGAAGGTGATCTAAAAGTTGTAGCTTGGTACCCGGATTGCCTACAAAAAGGTGTTGATAAAAACAAAGATATATCTTATGGTTGCGCTCGCACGATAAAGCTAAAAATAACATTATTTAAATAAAATGGTCAAAAATCAATTTTTCATGTGTGAATAAGGAACTAAAAAATATCATTCACAGCTATAAATATCTTACGGACAGTACACAGCAATGAAAACTGCCACTGGAAGAGGGGGGTAAATATTTGTCCAAGTGTGAAATATTTTTTCCAAAAACCACCCTCCAATAAGACTGAACTTTGCCAATGTTTAGTTTGAGCACTTTATATGTAATGCCCCGCATACGTGAGGAGAAGTAGGAATAATTTATAACAGTAGCATCTACTGATTGCACATTAAAATTAAATTTAGTAAAAAATATTTATTAGTAATATTGAACTGAAATTTGTATGAAAATCAGTCTTAAATAGTCAGTAATCATGACTTCAAATCATTCACTTCAATTTAATGACAATTCAAGGCGTATGAGATTTTTTGCATTGCTGCATAGCAGTTGAAGGATATTTAGAAATATAAGAGCTCACCTTAAAAATCCTTTCCATCGATAGAAAAATCGTCATTAATAAGAAAAATATAATTTCATGAAGTGAAAACATGACATTTCTGTTTTTTTTCAAGTTTGATGACAATTTACGATGTATCAAGATTTCTTCATGGCTGCATAGATTTTGCAGGATAATCATAGCTGCAAATTCTAATTTTCAGTGCCCTTTTCATTAATCCAAAAAGTGGATTTTGTGCCAAAATAAGAAAAAATTTTCTATTATTTGGTATTTTGAGCTTTGCTGTGGATGTGCGAAAAGAAGATATACATCATCATTTAAAATGTAATTTATGATATTGCTATCAGTAACACGTTCTCTGATTATCAGGTAATATTAATGTATACTGTCACGATTGCTTTGTGTATTTTTATTGACTTAACTTCATAACCACTTATTTGATGTTGAAATTTTCTACTTTGAGGGAATTAATTTTTTATTGCTGCTATTCATCTTATATTCTCACTTCTTTCAAACGTTGCATTTTTCAATCTTTTTTTCCTATATGTAACACGGCTTCTCAAGTTGTTTGACGTCTCAATTCTTAAAAAAATGCATTAAAAATTAATTTACTCTTCTTGATCTCGCTTATCGCTATTTTTATTATAATTAGGGCTAGGACTGACGAAAAAAAATGTTTTACCTGGATACGATATACCTTCTCCACCAAATTTGTTTCTATGTTATTTTTTAAAAATATTTTTTCGATGATTTTTTTAGTTCTCACCTATATGTACGTATAACATTTTTTTGAATTTTCTCGTGTGTGTTTCTTATCAATAAACTGGGAAAATTTATTCTACACAGTTTCACTCTATTTCAATATTTGCTCCTGATTGGTTATCATTCTCACAGACAATATACGTCTTGCACCGTAGTGCGCTATGAACAAAATTCCTGACCTAACCTAATCTGATCGAGAAATGTTGAGTTGTTGTGTTATTGAGAAACTGGCCTCGAATGGAATATCTCATGTTTTGCTTCACTACTCCTCAAATAGCGTAATCTCAAATAATGATGGGGATAATAAAAGAAATGTTTATTATTTCATCATGATATTTCAAATAATTTATGAACAGTTGGGTATGCCAGATTCGTTAACCTTTATGTTTCCGCGAAGATGATGTATAATCCATGTATAATATAGTAAAAATAGTAACAAATTTGTATCGATAATCAATAGCGCTCGGAAAAGGTTTCCTGCAGTTTTCATGTCCCTTGGCAAAAATTGCAAGCTGTGCAAATGCTTATAATAAAAAATCTAGCAGCAGACAGTATGGAATTCAGAGACTTCACATGATTAAGTACGTCAGGCATTACCTGCAGGCTTTCTGAGAATTGGGGTATTTGAGGTCATTAGGAATTAATCATTAATTCATTAATTGCTTTGTCAGTCTCTTATGGAAAGGGAGATTTATGTATGCAAAGATGTCGAAAGGAATACATGGATAGAAATATGTATGGTATGTATGTATGTATATGTAATTTTCCACGGTACTTTAGCTCTCTGGTACATGTGAAGCAAATATAACTGCGATTACGAAATAAAGCGTTCATTTAATTTTAACTTATCTACATTGTTAATGAAATGCAAATATTTCAGAGAAATAAGCTTTGTTCCTCCAATTCATCTTATAAATTGTGAAAGAATTTATAAGGACTGATGAGATAGCGACTAGAATGTACATTGAAATACATTGCTCCATGTATCAGTTTACTCTAGCTAGAAAAAATGATTGTCGTTGGTACTTTGGTCTTCTCTTTAGCTGTTCTCGTTAATTCTATTGGTAAATACATAATAATATATAATTTCGAACAACTTTGTTTTTAACCAACTTATAGGATATTTTGCTTAAATTACGAAAACCAATTTCATGAGAAGACATCATGGAACCATTAAAATCTTCTTGATAACAATTGAACAAAATTTACATTCTAAGATGTGCGAAATTAATATTTTAGAAGAAAAAGCGTTTCTTCATTTTAGTTATGTTTGGTCTCTGAGTGAAATTATCTACTAGTATCGATAGACAGTTTATATAATTTTTGTTTCGTGTCAATGGAGAGATGAAAAATTAGAGATCAAATATGTATTGAAGAAAAGGTTCGCCTCAATATTGCTTTTCGATACTTTCGATATTTTTTATTCACAAGATTGACTCAGTTAACATTCACAAATTTTCTCTGACATTTCAGTTGGCATAAATGAAAGGATGAATTTCTCATCCGCCAATAGATTTTCTAATCTCAGGATACTTGAACGCTCAGCAACTGAACTTCCTAATATCCACATAATGCATAAAAATGGTGCCATACTTCCAGTTTCAGATGATTTAAATGTTGTAGCAACTGTTGATAAAATCATTGGATGGGATGACAGTGGTTTTGTTCGTCCAATATATAATGCGCAAAGGCATATAGTTATACGAAATATTGGAAACCCTTCAATCCAACCAATTTCATTTGAAAAAGCTCGATATTTAGGTGTATTATCACGTTCGCCAAGTGGTTCGCCAAGAGGTGCACCAGTTACTCGTCTTCCCTCACGGCATATAATAGAAGCCCGTCAAACCAACGTAACGCGAAGGCAAACAATATAATTCAAAAGCAAAATGTAAAATTTAAACTTAATATACAATTTAGTTCATATAATAGCGTGTATATTTACAATTAATACCCCAAATTATATATACATCAGTAAATCAGCTGAATATACTGGAAATGCGATTAAAAGTGAAAAATCGATCATATTATTATTACTCGCAAAATTAATTCGAATTAATTAGTCAATTGACCTATATCCACAGGAATCGGTTGTCGATTGACTGTTCCTCAATGATAGTACTAATTATCATTTTTCTACAATCTTCAAAGACGAGGGTACGATTCCTTGAAAAATAATTGTTTTTATATTATTTACAATATTTCTAATACCAGTTGTGACTAAAACACAAATTTCCAATATATCAAAAATACTTTTATATCTTCAAGTCTTTCGCACTTGGAAATTTCATTTTTTCATTTGTCAATTGTTTTAACTTCTTTTTTTTTTTGTTTTATTAAGAACAAAATTAAAACCTCGTCTCATAAGGCAAGTCCTAAGTTTATAAGCACAATTTAAGAATTTTAAATGCTGTCTTCGCAGAAACATTAAATGATTATACATATTTACATTGTATGCCTTCAAGTATCTTCAAATCTCAGATCCATCATCATCAATCTTGCGAGCATACGAAAGCCATCCTTCATCACATTCCTAGCCTACACGCGATAACATTCAATCATTGCCGGAACAAAGCAAAAAATGAAGGAAAAGGATTTCTTTACGTTATCTCCCGGATTCTTTTCAAATCAATTTCTATTGGTTTAAAGATTTTTTCAGCAGTATAAATTATAAGGTTTCTGTGGTAAACGACAAGTTCTGCAGTTCAGTAGTAACAAATATGTTGGGGTATTTCATTCTTTCAATCCTATCCGTCGTGATTGTGGGTAAGTTCTTCTTTTAAATATTGAAGATAAAATAATTTTGTCTAATTATTCTCTATTCAACACGTTTTTTTCTAACAAACTTCTTATACTTATTTATATACACATACATATTTTATTTTTCTATTTAATCCTAATTTTCGTAATAAGAATAGATAAATAATCTCTGTGAAATCTTCAACATCTATATAAAAACTAAATTAGCATCATTATCTTTTGCTACTAAAATACTCAGCCCGACCTATTTGTGTGTGTTTGCAATGCCAAATACTCATAGCAATTCATATCTTCATCAGAGATAACACCATTTTTAAATTTCGATTTTCAACAGCTGACCCAATTCAGAATCTAGTTGGAATAAATCCCTTTACTCCAAATGGACGCATAGTTGGTGGCGAGTCAGCTTCCATTGAGGAACACCCTCATCAAGTGTCACTACACGCTTACGGATTTGGTTTCTGTGGAGGAAGTATCATCTCAGAAGATTGGGTATTGACTGCTGGACACTGCATCAGTTATCCAAGTCAGTGGATAACCGTCCGAGCTGGTACAAGTCAATTCAATTCTGGTGGATCTATGCACGAAGTGGAGAAAGTCATCAGGCATGAGAATTACAGGACGAACTTGCACGGAATTCCTGAAAATGATGTAGCACTACTGAAGCTGAAAACACCCTTGGGCTTGGATGCAACGCGTAAGCCAGTTTCTCTGTTTGACCAGGATGAAGAGGCTGTTGAAGGATCACTTTCCACCATCACCGGATGGGGTGCTCTAAGAGAAGGAGGCAGTACATCCAGAGTTCTTCAAACTGTAAACGTTCCCATTGTATCAAAAGAAGTGTGCAATGAAGCCTATTCTTCTTATGGAGGACTTCCTGACGGTCAGATTTGTGCTGCTCATCCCAAAGGAGGAAAAGATGCATGCCAAGGTGATTCGGGTGGTCCTCTTACAGTTGATGGAAGATTAGCTGGTATTGTTTCTTGGGGCAATGGATGTGCAAGAAAAGGATATCCTGGAGTCTACTCCGAAGTGGCTTCCTTTCGGGATTGGATTGTGAAAAATGCTGGACTTTAATTAGTTTCTTGTTGATGTTTATTTACTCATGAATAATATATATTTTTTCTAAATATAGACAATCCATCATATTCCTCCCTTCTTTTTAGACCATACAAGAAGCTTATCTTTCAGGGGTAACACCACTCTAGCACCCGAAAAAGAGGTCCATTTCCAAGATTTTTTGGGGGGTTTTTGATAACAGGAATAGGAATTACTTTTGGAAAGTTTAATCAGCATGTATTTAAGTACAGAAAAAAAATGTTGTACCGAAAAAAAATGGCGGCGATTAGGAAAGCCAATTTGCGAGATGGAACAAAAAACCAAGAATATTCAAGAACTATATGCCATTAGCTTAAGAACTACGTAGGATTTTTTTTTATGCCAAATTTTGTAAAAATGGTGCACTTTCGAAAAAAAGTTTCGATATTCGGCCAAAGAATAAACACGAAATTGCTGCTAAAAAAAGTTTATAATTAATGAAAAAACCTCTAAGTAGTTTCATGAAGAATGTAATTGTAAAGCTACTGTGAAAATTTCAGACTGATACGTGTAACGGTCTTCAAGCAATGTTTCCGGCCACTTTGAAAAAAGTGAGTAATAGAAATCAGCGCACCCTAGTTGACACCTGAGGAACCCTAATAACCGTCCGACTTGACATTTCGACAGGTAATAGAAATATAAAAGCGTTGGGTCCAAGTGCGTCACTGGAGCGTTCAGTACACGCTTCGAGGCGCTTCGGTGAAATCAAGGTTTCGACCTGTCAACATTTTTTCTTGCAGTGGGACCAAGTGCACTTTGTTTTTGAACCCCTTAAGTACATTTTAATCCAATAAAAAAATAATCGAATCTTTGAAAATCCTAGAGTGGTGTTTTAAGATCAATGACTTAGGAAAAATTATAATCGTTTATCGGAAGCAGCTACCGAGATTAAAAGAATCTAATCTCGTTTGGATTACAGCATTGAGAAATATGTCAGTATCTGATTTCAATGTATTGAGGAAAAATCTTATCAGCCCTTCCATTTCCGATATAAATACTGTTTGAAACTTCGATGCATTTAGTGCAATATCGGCCCTTCAAAATGATTTTGTGCCTTCTCGTGACGTTGATCATAACCCTTGGTTCAAGTGAGTTTAATTTGTGATTCTTGACGGTAATTCTGTGTTTAATGATTTTTGTATATTATATTCGCCAATTTAATAATTTAAGTGTTGAAAATACTTGACCGAATCCATTTAAAATCAGGCAGGTTCTACGCTTGAAGTTGCAGAATCCCTTGGGACAAAATATGTTGTTTTTTAGAATTGAATTTGAATTTTTGGCTTTGTAAAAAAAAAAACAATTTTTTTGAAACTCGTATAACTTTCGACCTAATAGAGATATTTACGATTTCTTTTTAGATTTTTGTTGAGTCGATTTTCTCGAAAAACCCACACCCATATTTTTTTACAATTTTTCGTTAACTTTTTACTATCAAAAGGAAAATATCTTGTGAGTTTAATAAAGGCTAAATGACTTTTGTGGGCAGGAGAATTTTTTTCATAAAATCGAATTTTCGAATTTTTCTTGAAAACAACAGAAGATACAAAAAGATATTGAGAAAATAGTTTGCACATTTAAAAAAGTTCTACAAAAAGTACTCTTACGCATTTATGATATTTTGTGCCATTTCCGAGAAAAATGAAAAAATTCAATATCCATAAACAATAAATTGTCTTCATTCCTGGCTTATGGAAATACCCTCAATTTGTGTTAAATAAAAAAAAATATATATGTTCATATGAGGAAAACTCTATGTTAGTTTGACGTGGGCTGAACAATTTTTATCATCAGAAAATTACTTTTCATAAATTCGACTTTTGAAATTTTTTCCTGAAACAATTTAAGTTACAAAATGAATGTCAAAGCAAGAAATTTTTTGACTGAAAATTTTTGATATTCAATATATTTAAATATATTTCACATTTATCTAGGTATTTTTCAACTATGTATAAAAACTTTATCTGAATCTCAGTTAAGACATAAATAAATAATACCTGGATTAATATTTGACAAAAATGGTGGGTATTTCCATAAGCCAGGAATGAAGACAATTTTTTGTTTATGAAAATTGAATTTTTTCATTTTTCTCGGAAATGGTACAAGATATCATAAATGCGTAAGAGACCTTTTGGTAGAACTTTTTTAAATGTGCAAAAAATTTTCTCAATATTTTTTTTCTTCCTCATAGAGGAGGCTTTGTAATGGTAAAATTTTCCAAAGTTTTTATATTTATTTAATTAAACCCTCCCTAATTTAAAAATGTCTAATACAATTATCTAAGCAATTGTCCAGATGAGTGTGTGTATGTGGGGTAATGTGGATGTGTGTGTGTATATGTGGATGTCACGCTTTTTTGTGAACACGATAACTAGAAAACGTTAGCAGATAAATGAATGAAATTTGGAGAGCTTATTTCCCTGACTAATATCTTGAAACTGACTAAAGGATTTCTAAAAATATTTATTGCATTTTTTTTAGCACTCAATAATATTTTTAAAATTGATTCTTTGTAGTAAAACTTTTTCCATTAGCATGATTCAAAGTTGATGCAAGAATATAAAAGATTCCTTGGTTCAAGACGAATCGATTGACCTATAATATCAATACACTTTATTAAAGAGTAGAGAAATTATGGTAATTTATATATTTTGAAAATCGGTTTTTTACAATAAAACTTCTTTCATTAACATGATTCAAAGTTCATGCAAGAACAGATAAGATGTGTTGATTGAAGTCAAATCGATTGACCTACAATATTAGTAAATTTTACTGAAGAGTAAGGAAGCTATGGTAATGCATAATATTTGAAAACACGGTATTTATAGTAAAACTTTTTTCACTAACATAATTCAAAATTGATGCAAGAATGGAAAAGATTTCTTGATTCGAGGCAAATCGATTGATCTATAATAATAATACACGTTATTGAAGATTACAGAAGGCATGCTCATTCATAATTTCTGAATCATCAGTTTTAAACAGAAAAATTTTTCTCATTAACATAATTCAAAGTTGACTCATGAATAGAAAATACTTTTTGATCATAAATTTTCAAATAGAGTAATTCTGACAATTTTTGTAAAGAAATCATGAAGCTGTGAAAGGGATAGGGTGGGCCAGAACTATTCCTTTCCCTTTCCCAGCTTAAAAAATTATCATTTCGAATACAAGATTTGATTTGTCTGATTTTTCTTTGTATTTCAAACAAAATTTCACAAATCGCAAAAATATGTATCGCCTGATTTCCTCTAAAAAACAACATATTTTGTCCCCGAGAGATTCTGCAACTTCAAGTGTAGAACCTGCCTGATTTGAAATGGATACGGTCACTTTGATGAATCTTTTGTCTACTTTTTCTGTTCTTTTTTTTTTAAATGCACTTTGTTTCATCTAAAACTGTTGACACGTGACGGTGTTAAAGAAGAAAAATAGATGTTCACTCGAAACTTTGTTGTTCGCCACCGTCCATTTTGCCCTGAGTCCTGACCTAAAAAAAGTTCCAATAAGTCTTTGAAACGTTTGCAGTGCGCCCTAGTTTTCCAAAGTGTCTTTCCACAGATTACGCTCTAAGATTACTATACTCTCCCTCTCTCTCTCTCTAAAACGTTTTCGATATTTACAAGTTTGAAATACAATATTCAAAAATGAAATCCAGTTAAACGATTTTCATGAAATTAATTTTGTAAAAAAAAAGTATTTTTATTTAAAAACGATTCAACTTTCAGCCGAGCCTATTCCATTCGTTAATCAACTAAACCCCTACAGCCCGTCTGGTCGGATAGTTGGGGGATCAGATGTTTCAATAAAAGAGGTGCCCTACCAAGTCGCTTTGGAAGTAAATAACAACGCATTTTGTGGAGGAAGCATAATCCAAGAATATTGGGTCATCACTGCAGGCCACTGCATCGTCTTTCCTAATTATATGCTCACCATAAGAGCAGGTTCTGAACAAAGGGGAACTGGAGGATCTATTCACAGAGTGGAAAAAGTAATAAGACACGAAGGCTATCAAACCAGTAGACTCGGAATACCATTCAACGACCTGGCTCTCATCAAAGTTAAAACACCATTCAAATTAGATGGGACACGTCAACCGATTCCCCTTTTTGAAACAGACGAAGAAGCTGCTGTTGGTTCATTATCCATCATCACTGGCTGGGGAGTTTTAAATGATTATGGAAGATTTGCCGAAATTTTGCAAACTGCCAGCATTCCTACTGTTTCAAGAAAAGCATGCAATCGTGCATATTCTAATTTCGGGGGAATTCCCCCTGGTCAAATTTGCGCAGCACATCCTATTGGTGGGAAAGATGCTTGTCAAGGCGATTCGGGTGGACCACTTGCTATTAATGGGAGATTAGCTGGTATCGTCTCTTGGGGTAATGGATGTGCGAAAGCCGGATTTCCAGGGGCCTATACATCAATTGCTGCTTATAGAAATTGGATAGATAAGAACACAGGGCTTTGGTTTGGTTTTTGAATTTCATGTTAGTGATTGAAAATTACTGTTTTATAACAAGTTTTTTCGTGAGATAAACTCCTGAATTAACCCTGATATTTCCTGATTTTTTGAGTTACCAGAGAATCATTTCAAATTCATGGTAAATAAAGTGGAATTATATTTATGATGACTGAATTTCACTACACTGATCTCAATTATAAAAATTGAAGTAAGTTAATTTTTAGGAACCAACTGCTCCATACAATATATGGAATCAATTTTGGGTGAATCAGTTTTTAGTCGTTCTGTGTACGAAATCAAGTATTTTATAAAGTTAATTCAATGTGCATACGTAAATTACTTGCACTAACTTTAGGAGCACTATCATAACATGGTTGCGTTGAAATTTTAAATGCAGGAAAGTATTTTCCTCGATAGGGCTAGATAATGAGAAGTAGTGATCTGAACGAAGCAATAGAAGAAATAGAATTATTAATAATTCAGGAAAATCTAGATTGTATTTGTTTTATAGGAATAATTCTAAATTTCTTGTAATGCTATGTGTAATAAAAATCCTACAAACAAAAATAATGTAATATTAATTTAATTAGGTAACTAGTATGATAGCCTAATTTTAAATGAATATTATATTATATTACTCCGTGACATTATTACATATTTTCATACTAATTGTATGTGCCTCCTTGATTGATCACTTTTTCTGGTGAAATGAACATCTTCTCAAATTAGAGACTGACCGGACTTTCCTTTAATGCAATAAAAACTTCTGGTAGTAAACTTTCTTTTTAAACAAAATAATAATAATAAAATGATAGAAAAGTTTTGTTGTATTTTATATTTTCTATAAGTTATGATTGTTAACTACTATAAACTTTTTCTTTGTATGAAAACTCATTTCGAATTACAATATTATTGTACGTTGTAATAAGAATTTAAGCGTGGAAAATTATTTTACGATTGATTACTATTAAAGATAAAAATAAAGGTCACGAATCATGGCCAGAAAAAGAAAGAGCACGTTAATCAATATCGTACACCTATGCAAATTCTAGATTGAAGAAACTTTTCTATTTATTTACAGAATTCATATTCTTAAAGAGCCATCAATCAGGAAAATTAAAGAATTTCAACAATAAAAAATTACGAAAACAACCATTTTTTGGGAAAATCCATATTTTTTATAGAAATCTTTTCTTCCTGGTTAAAAATTCATCTGTTTGGCTGCAAATTTTACTATTTCCTTGAAAATTGATTTTATTTGATTGAAAATTCATTTTTTTTAGTTCTGGTTGAAAGCTCATTTCTTTGGTTGATTGTTTCTCTTTTAATTCATTTTTCTACCTGAAAATCAAACTATTCTATTTTTTGTTGAAAATTTATCTTTCTCAGTTAAAAATTCGTGCATTTCGTTAAATATTTTTTCTTCTTGGTAGAAAATTCATCTTTTCAGTTAAAAATTCATTCTTTCAGTTAAAAATGTAAGTATTTTGTTGAAAATTTGTTTTTTGTTCAGTTGAAAAGTTATTTGTTTGGTTGGAAATTTTAATCAATTTGTTCAAAATTTGTTTCATTTGGTTGAAAATAGATGTTTCCTGAAAATTTAACTGTTCTATTTTAAGTTGATAAGGTTTATAATTTATCTTTTTTCCGTTGAAAATTCATATATTTTATTGAAAAATTGTCTTTTTTTGTAGAAAATTTATCTTTTGGTTTGAAAATTCAACTATTTGGATGAAACTTTATTTTTTGGTTGATGGTCCATCATTTTAGTAAAAAACTAATTTTTCTAAATTAAGATTTACCTATTCCATTTTTTGTGGTATATTCTTCTCTTTGATATAAATTAAATCCTCGTGTTTGGAGATTCATCAGCTTGGTTGGAAATTTAAGTATTTCGTTCAAAATTGATTTTATTTGTTTGAAAATTCATTTCTTTCAAATTTTGGTTCGAAGTGAATTTCCTTCCTTAAATGTTCGTTTCTTTTTCTTCGTTAAAATTGTATTTTGTGTAACTGAAAATTAAACTATACTATTTTTGGTTAAGAATTTATCATTTTAGTTAAAAAAAAATAATTTATTTGGCTGAAAATTTAACTATCCCGTTGAAAATTCATACTTTTGACTTAGTTCGACTGTTTTTAATTGAAAATTAAAATATCTTCGATAGAAATATCAACTATCACACTTTTTGTTTAGGTTGTCAAAAAAATCCCTTCTCCAAGTCTCGCAATTAACTCCTAGGAGTAAGGTTATTTTTATACCCAACAAAAAAATTCAGAAAGGTCAGGAAAAATGAAAAATTGATTAGGGAAAAGTAAGGGGAAGTCAGGAAATCTCAAATTTTGGATTTTGTAGCAATTTTGAATGAATATTACAAAAGCTTTCAGAATAATTTCAAAAAAAAGAGCGTATTACGATACGAAAAAATAAAAAAACTCAAAAAATTGAAAAGCACATCATTCAGTCTATTTAGTGAAAGATTGGGGGATCAGAAATTCTATTGATCTGTTCATCGACCTGAAATAAAAGCGAACAAGTCAATCGACCGGAATTAAAATATTGGTAGGAAAACCTCCATCCTTCTGGCAGGATTTTGCCTGCTCGAAAAGCTTCAGAGAGCTTTTACTATGCAGCGCTTGTATTCATGTGTGCATATATATATATATATATATATATATATATATATATATATATATATATATATATATATATAAATTCGTATACATACTCATACATATACAGTCCCGGTTACTCCTAAAAAAGTTCTTATTCGAGTGCTATCCCAGAAAAGCAGGAGGTCAACTTATTCCAAGCAAAACGATTTAAGCGGAATTATTAGGGACTTATAAAGGTCCTTGAAAAAATATGTAAATTTGTCAATATTTTAAATATTATAAATTATTCTGAACATCATAAATCCCTTTTTCAGAAAATATATTTTTATCTAACTAGCATCATCAACTGCGCAATACGCGCGCGTGTGTTTTTTCGATTTGGGGGAAACAAAATTTTAATTGAAAAATAAACATTCATTCTAGGTTTATTCCTTTATTTGTTTATGAGGTTGTATCAATATGACTTTTCGAAGAATCTTGAGAAAATTCAAAAAGATTTTTGAAAATTTCAGACATGTCAAATTCAAATTTTAGCAAAGAAGTTAATATTATATTCAACCAAAAAGTTGAATTTTCATCCAAAAAGTTATATTTTCTATCCAGAAGATTAATTTCCTGAAGAAAAAAATTAAGTTTTGATGAAAGAGATAAATTTTGAACTTAATAAATAAGTTTTCATCAAAAAATGAAACAGTTGATATTTCAACCAAAAAAGATTTTCATTTTGAATAAAAAAGGCAAATTCATGCAAGAAAGACGAATTTTCAACTGATTAATTTTGGAAAAAAAACAGATGAATTTTTAACTAAAATGATGAATCTTCAACCAAGAAAGTTAGTTTTCCACAAATTAGTTAAACTTTTAACCAGGTAGTTGAGGTTTCAAACAAACAAAATGAATTCTCAACGAAAAATGAAATAGTTGATATTTTAACATAAAGAAGATTTTCATTCCACACAGAAAAAGTCGAATTCATACGAAAAGGAAGAATTTCCAATGGATTAATTTTCACCGAAAAAGATGAATTTTTAACAAAGAAGATTCATTTTTTGCCAAAAAGACGAATTTAGAAAAAAATAGTTCAATTTTCAACCGAAGAGATGCATTCTCAACTGAAATGATGAATCTTCAATAACAACAACATTTAACAAAGTTGGCTTAACTTTCAACTATTTAATTTAATTTTCAACCTGAAAAGATGAATTCTGCACAAAAAATGTAATAGTTTATACTTCAAATGAAAAAGATTTTAATTTTTAATCAAAGAGAGTGGGATTCATAAAAAAATAAGAATTTTCAACAAAATAGTTGAATCTTCAACCAAATTTTTAACCAAACAATATGACGTTTCTACTAAAATGGATGAGTTTTCAAACAAAAATTTCAACTGACTCAGATCTTCTAAAACATTTCAAAAAATCTTTTAAAATTTTCATTATAAATTAATTTTTCAAAATGAGAAATCTTTGAACAATTTTCCAGGAATTTAGAGAGAAAAATCTTATTTCTTTGAAACCTTTCGAATTTTTTAATTGAAACCTTCAAAACTTTACATTTCAATTTACACTTATAATTATCTTTTGAAGTTACTTGAATTTTTTATCAAATTTTGTAATCTTACAAAATTGAACCATTTTGCCTTCAAAATCTTCTACAATTTTCTTCGAAAATTTTGGAAATATTTGAAATCTTCCGAAATCTTTTTCAAATAACTTTTAAAATGACTTTATTAAAAAAAAATAATTCTCAATACAAAGGTCCTAAAATTGAAAAATTTCGAAATTGAAAAATTATCCCCTAAAATCTTGTGATCTTGAAATCTTCAAAATTAAAAATTAATCTTTCAATATTAAACTTAATTCATTTTAAATTTTCCCAGAAATCTTATCATCGGTAGTGTCAATCGTTTTTTACCGGTCCGAAGTAGCACTTTCACTTCGGACTCTGCTCGCGCAGTGCCCGACAGGCTCAGGCAAAGTCCGGAGTAAAAATAAAACCTTTAAACGTTTTTTTTAGAAATTATCAGCAGTAAATTTTTAAGAAAGCTTATGGAGTATATTTATCAATTTTTGTTTCAGTATAATTATTTATTCAACGCAAGTTTTTTTTTTCTAAAGAAAATAAAAAATAATCTCGATATGTATCATATTTAACGTAGATGTACTTAGAAAACATAAATAATTCATTTTTAATAATTTTCTTGTTCTTAAGTATGAATATTTTCCGAATTCAAGCCTTTTCAGGAAGAGCGGATTATTTAAAGCGAATTCACAGACTACATATTCCATACAAGTCACCAGTCTATTATTTGTGATAATTAGATTATTTATAACAATAATAACAACAATAATATAATAATACAATAATAATACAACATTATTACAATAATTATTAATAGGTATAATTAAATTAATAATAGATTATTCGGACTTTGCCTGCCACCGCTTAGTCAATTCGCGGTGTGCCGGTACTTCGGACTTTGCCTGTAACGCATGCTTTTCTTAAATTATGGTATTTTAAGTTTTTGTCGATAATTTCATTTTTCTGATCTCTTTGAAAGTAGGAAAATTTTTAAAATTTATAGTGTTTTAGCAAAATGCTGTGAACACAATTATTTCCTTTTATTGATAAAATATTTACAATCAAAATTTTCTCTTTCATTAATAATGTTTAGAACATTTTACAAATAAATTTAAACATAAGTCTAACAGATTTTCGAGAAGAATGCATGCGAAATATCGTCACACGACTTTTTTTAAAGATAGGATTGAATCTAAAAGTATTTTAGACTGATCAATATTTATTTCTCATTCTATTTTGTCAGTGTTCAATACCTTAGTTTTTTTTAGGACAAAAATGTTCTATGATAGAGTCTACTAGACTCATCATATCGGTTACATATAATCAGAATATCTTTCGAAACAACCGATAAGATTAGAAGCAATTCACAAAACGAGAGACTTTCAGGTAGTCATATAAACAACATTCCATCACTATCAAAAGTCAGACTACTAAAAAATGTTTCGTCATTCAGGAGTTTTATATATATATATATATATATATATATATATATATATATATATATATATATATATAATATTTATATTAATAATTGATATTGTATTAGGGTGACCAGAGGGCTTGATTCATTAGGACAATTTTTTAATGCTGTCCTGATTTGTTCATTTCTTGTGCGATGTCTTGATATTTTATATACGTTTTCATCAAGGAAAAAAATTCCGGTCATTTCCCATTCCTATTCTTCACTATTAAAACTAAAAGTTTTTTTATTTAACGTAATCAAAACTGAACTGCAAAAAAAGCACTTGAAATGGAAATCTTTTGAATTTTAAACTTGAAATATTCAAGCTTAAAAAAGTTTTTATTCAGACATTTGGAATTCAAACGCTCAATAATTTAGATTCATAAAATGAAAACTTTTCTTTTAAAGAATTTTAAATTAAATACTGTTAGACAGAAGAAATTATATATTTTTAACTATTATAAATAGAAGAGTTCAAAGATTTTTTTAAATTATAAATACACGCTGTCATTTGCAATGATTTACGTTGAAGAATGAATCAATAAATTTGTAAATTTTCAAGATTATATCATTCCATACAATTTTGAATTAAAAACATAAAAAATTTAATGATTTGATCTTTTTCATCGAGTATTTTTTAGATTAGAAGTTTAATTATTTTCAGACATTCAATTGTTATTTATACATCGGAAATTGTTTGAAAATATTTCCAAAATTCTTCTAAAATTAATTTTTCAAACTGAAAAATAATTTTGAATTTTCCCAGGAATTTCAAGATGTTTTTTTCTTCTTAAATCCTTACAAAATCCTTGAAAAGTTTCAACATTTTATTTTGAAATCTCCAAAAATCTACGTTTTGTTTTTAATTTTTCGACATCTATTTTTAATGTCAAATTAATAATTCAATTTTTTCAAAAAATGTATATATCTTTTAAAAATAATTGAACTTTTGCTAAATTTCTTTTGAAATCTTGCGACATTAAAAAATTATCTTAAAATCTTCTAGATTCTTTTTGGCAATTTTGGAAATCTTTTCAAATCTTTTTGAATATTCTCTGCCTAACTAATTTCGGTTCTAAACTCAGAATTTGTAAACCTGTTCAATTTGTGTAAAGGCACGTTTAGCCTTCAGGAGATAAAGGCAATCATAAATTTGTAAACGCAGCCGTTTTCACAAAATGGCCCAAGTGTTGCCAATATGGGCAATGGTCACTCCGACATCTTCTTGTGCGACGTTGCCAAGTCTTGGTACTTTCTAGCTTTTAAATTCTACATGTCGGCTGACAAGAATCCAAAAACAATAGGGTTGCTTTGGAATCCCGATAAGGACGAATCAAAATACTGCGTCATTGAGAGTCATCAACAAAGGGCTACGAAGAGGACTATTTTGTCTACAATCGCTAAAATCATCGATCCGTTAGGCCTCGTGCGTCCAGCTATCACCCGCGCTAAGATAATCTTACAACGATTATGGGAACTACAACTCGATTGGGATGAAGCTCATCCTCAAGATTTGCATACACTCTGGATGGACTTCAGTAATCAGCTACGTGCATTTAACAAAGTCTCAGTACCACGATTCGTTCTCTGTCAAAACCAGGTCAACGTACAATTTCGTGGATTTTGCGATGCTTCAGAGGCTGCATATGTAGCATGTGTATACATCAGGTCGACTCATGAAGCTGATCAGCCGACGATCAGATTATTGTGTACCAAATAAAAAGTGGCTTCACTCAAAAAGATCACACTGCCACGCCGCGAACTTCAGGCTGCACTGCTGCTTGCACAATTAATTGAAACAGTGAATGCCTCTCCAGAATTAAGGGTGCAAGAAGCCTACCTATGGTCTGATTCTACAATAACATTGTGCTGGATAAAACCATCTCCCAATCGATGGTCGACATTCGATGCGAATCGTACCAGTGAGATCCAGGAATTCACAAATGACAACTGGAACTACGTGCGGTCCGGAGAGAATCCAGCCGATCTCATTTCCGAGGAATCAACCCTGAAGGTCTTCGAAGCAACAAACTTTGGTGGGAGGGGCCGACGTGGCTAGTACAGCCCACACAAACGTGGCCGATTAATACAAATTGTCCAATTAGTGAAGAAGCACCCGAAAGAAGAAAATATGAGCGAACTCTTATTGTAACAATGAATGAGGGTTTCAAATTACTTGAAAGGTACTCGTTACCCAAGCTTATTCGAATTACAGCGTATTGTCTACGTTTCATTCACAATCTTAAGGTAGCGAGAGCACTTCGAGTTGTGGTTCACCTAACTGTGGCTGAGAAAGACAGGTCATTGACGACGTGCCTTTTGAAGCTCGTCCAGACTCAAGAATTTTCATGCGGACTGAGGGATCTTGTAAATCAAAGCAGGTGTCAGGTAAAAGCAAATTAGTCCCTTTAAATCCATTCATTAACCGGTTTGGTCTGCTCAGAGTGGGCGGGCGCTTAGTCAACGCTTCGATACCATTTGAACAAAAGCATTCTGTAATCCCCGCTCCGAGCAATCCTCTTACAAATCTTCTTATTCTATACGAACATTGTAAATTATTGCGCGCAGGATGTCAAACAGTAGTTTCATCATTGAGAACTCGATTTTGGATTTTATCATGTAAAAATACAGTCACAAGTGTAATAAAAAAAATGTGTTAGGTGTTTTAGAGATCAAACAGTGTCTCCCGAGTATTGTAGGAGCTCGAAATGAACTACGCGAATTAGGTCCACTTCTAAAAGGTCGTGACTTCCAAGCAGATGTTACTGATTTCCTAACGAACGAAAAAATCTCTTGGCACATGATTCATCCCAATTCTCCTCACTTTGGAGGGCTTTGGGAAGCAGCGGTGAAATCCACGAAAAACATTTGCGAAGAGTGATAGGAGACACTCGCCTCATGTATGAAGAATTACATACAGTATTAACCCAAGTCTAGGCATGTCTGAATTCCCGACCCTTATCTCCCATCTCAACCGATCCGAATGATCTAGTTCCTTTAACACCTGGTTATTTCCTAATTGGAGACTTGCTACTGTCTATCCCACAACATGATTTGCGAGACACGCCACAAAATCGGCTTACTCGCTACGGGCACCTTC
Source organism: Andricus quercusramuli (assembly GCA_932178445.1). NCBI lineage: Eukaryota > Metazoa > Arthropoda > Insecta > Hymenoptera > Cynipidae > Andricus > Andricus quercusramuli. Next base: position 172,916 of record CAKNXH010063095.1, read on the forward strand.
AGTATATGTTGCAGCATTTTTGGCAGCGTTGGCAGAACGAATATCTCGGCCAACTCCAGAAACGAAACAAATGGGCTCAATCGACAGCACCTCAATTTGTACCTGGAACAATGGTATTGTTCGTGAAGACAACCTGCCGACTCTCAAATGGCGTTTGGGTCGGATCGAGAAGATTCACCCAGAAAAAAAAACGCAAATCGAGTAATCTTTCGAAGTGGGCGGGATGTTTAGACTCAGTGAATCAAATTGTAAATCTATTTCTCCAACTTTCTCTGCCTAACTAATTACTCAGAATTTGTAACGCTGTTCAATTTGTGCAAAGGCACGTTTAGTCTTCAGGAGATAAAGGCGATCATAAATTTGTAAACGCAGCCGTCTTCAGAAAACGGCACAATACTCCAAGAGCTGAGTGATCCTGTATGCCATTCTAGGTCCGTCGGATTTTTTTACTGAATATTATGTAAAATGTTGTGCTGATTACGAAAAAGTAGGGTGATCCCCCCCCCTCCCCGCCACCCAAAAAATGGGTAGGTTTCGAGATATTCGCGTTTTAATTATTTTTTAATTAATGCGATAGTCCTATTTTAATTTGGGGCTAATCAAAAGTTCCAATACATGGTCGGCTAGATTAACAATTACGTGGAAGAATGAGGAAAAAGAAAATTGTGATTACTCTGTTTAAATATTGATTGCACAGCAAAAAGCTTCTTACAAAAGTTGGAGTACTCTCAAAGCAGAATTTTTTCCGAAAGAACATTTTTTGATGAAAGTGATCAATTTCGAGAAAACATCGATTAAAGAAATAAAAAAAATTCAGAGCCAAAATAGAAAGCTGGTTTTCTTTTTAGGAAACAATTTTACCAAAAATTTCAAGAGATAAAAGATACTCCTTTTTGGGTATACTTCCACTTTCAAAAAAAAATGTATTCCAATGTTTACATTTAACAATTTAATGCGCATTTTAGAATGTAAAAAATTTTATATATATTTAATTAAACCCTCCCTAATTTAGAAATGTCTAATACAATATTCTAAGCAATTGTCCAGATGTGTGTGTGTATGTGGGGTTGTGTGTATGTGGGGTTGTGTGGATGTGTGGATGTGTGGATGTCATGCTTTTTTTGTGAACACGATAACCAGAACATGGTATCAGATTAAAACCTTTAGCAATTTTCAATAAAATCTTATGGAAATTTGTACATGGATAATGTGAAACCTCATTAAAAAATTAGCGTTAGCTTGTTGAAAATCCAATAGTAACTCTTTGTGCTGTAAACAATAATGAACAAAGTCTCGTTTTCAGCATCTAATAGTCGTAGAGACTTTTCCCGAGTCGAAATATAGGCCCTACTTTGACGCTCTTCACGCTGTCATTTGTAGGGGCTAAGGTTTCAAAGTAGAAGCTATTCCAATGCGATTTTTGCCCCTACTTTGGCGCTCTAATGAGCACAAATTTCCAAATCTTCCACTTGGAGCGTCAAAATAGGGGATCAGTTTTTGCTTCTACTTTAATGCTCCACATTCTACCTTCCCGGACAAAATGAAATTATTTGACGAAAGATTATAACAAGAGTAGAGTATGATGAAAACATAGCGACATTTGCGCAATATTTTAAGTTATTTTGCATAATCATTCAACAAAAATTTCTTATTGAGCGTTGAAAACAACCTGTATCTAATATTGAGTAAATGAATATACAACATAATTTAGGTTTTTTCATTCGTCAACAGATCCTAAGTTTTATGCAACTTAAAATGAAAACTACTATTTGTTGTTAAATGAAGATGCAAAATGTTATGAAATATGTACACAATGTCACAGTGTCCTCGTTTCACTTAACTTTTGTTAATCTTTCGTCAATTAATATGTTTTCCGTGCACTTTTATATTCCTTTCGCTGGTGAGTTATAAATCTTTTTTCCCTTATAATTTTTGTATTAGAATCTTTTAAAATAGAACGAAGTAATTATTGATATCACAAAATGAACAATTATAAACCTGTAGCAGTGTGTTTCAAAAACGAACAAAGTCCTATAATGAAGTAAAACATATTATGATATAAATATCGAAGTACACATATTATAGAACAGCATAAGTTTGATTATCCTGCTCGTTTTCCTTTTTTTGCGATTCCACTTTACTAATGTTGGTTTTTCGCTTTCGGAACCCATATAAAATATGAACTTATTAATTATTTTTATTGTTCAATCACATATTCGTAGAAGACGTTTATATATTTTAATATTCTTTCAAAATAAGAAATTTGTAATAATCTTAACAAAATAATTATAATTACTACAATAGTACTAAGTAACAAAATCAAGTTGGGTGAAGGCCCCGTTAACTAAAAATGTTACTGTGTTGTATTCTTAATAAAAAAATATAGAATAAAAATAAAATCTGGATTTAAATCACAATTATGTTGATTTTTGGCCATGACCTCTATAACTTCTAACCTAATAAAGATATTCATTATTTTCTTTTATATTCGAATAGACTTTATCGTCTTCTTTTAGAATGCGGTAGAGAATTGAAAAAAGATTCAAAATTAACAAAATGGCAGCGGTTTTTCTCAAACAAATAAAAATCGATTTTCTCAAAAAACCCACATTTAAATATTCGCCAATTTTTTTTTGAGCTCGTGCTATGATAACAGTTTAGCTCGCAAGGTGCTTATAAAATGCCTTTCATCTATTAGCAGAAAATTTGAAAAACATTTAGAAGAATAAAAAGTGTGGGCTTTCAAGAAAATCTTTTTCGTTCGTTTCTTCGAATTTTGAAAGCCTGAAGAATAAAGTTCAATAGTTTCAGAATCGAATAAGAAAAAATACATGACATAATAGGGTACAATTTTGAAAATAAATACGATTGAAGAAAATTTAAATGGCGGGATATTTAAAAAAAAATTATTAAAATAAGTTGTAAAAATTTAAATATTGTCAATATTATTTATTGTGGTATTGGAATGAAAACATTATGAATTATTTTTAACAAATTCTGTAAATAAGTAATGGAAGTTAATAGAAATAAAATTATCTTTTGAGGGTTTTGCAAAAAAAAAAGTAACTAATTATGAAATAATATGTATACAAAGTATTTTTTGGTTGAATTGAATGCTTAGATTTCGAGTCATTATTACGAAAAAATGTAATTATATAGTACAATGTAAAGTAAAGTGATCTATTCACCGCCAATAGCTAGCACTTTTGCTTTCAACTGAATTGTTTTTTTTCTTCCATATTATTTGAATTTAAAAGAGCTACTCAGCCTACTTCTCTACTTTCCTTCGGAATCAATGATAAGTGAATGACATCTTGTTTTTTATCATCTATCCACCAGACCAGCGCAAACTTCTTTTCTCTTCAAGCCATTTCAGATATTATTATTTTAATATTAATCACGAAAAAAAAGATATTTTCTTTGACTATAACCAATAAAATTGACATTTCTACAAACTGCGGTGTTCGAGCTGGGAGGAAACAACAAAGTATTTGTTACGCGAGCGCAAGCGTCAAGGCAGCGACGCCATATTTGAGCGTGAAAATTTAAAATTTCAGTTACTGTATGTGAACTGCAAAGAGAGCGAAGTCAATAAATCAAAGTTAATAATACGTCAAAGCTGTTAGATTCCAGGTATAATTAT